>JAQQPU010023976.1:0-11747 GCA_029168905.1 Artemia sp. Kazakhstan ARC1039 | reverse complement strand
ATAAAATCCACTAAATCAAATATAATGACAATAAACTTCTTAAATTTGTTGAAATCCACTCCTGTTTTCCTAGACCTTACCCCTTCCAAAATGCTAGTGTATCAATTTTGTTATATTAAATACTATTTGTATTTAATACTATATATTAGAATTTGTTAAACCAATTTTGTTATACTCAATAGTGCATACTAGAAACAATTTTGTTACTTTTTAATTCTACTTTTAGTTCTACTTTTTATAGACTACATTAAAGGAAGTTGAAGAAAAACAAAGAAACAACAATATATATGTTGAATATACAAGCTTCTGGGCATAGGTATTCCCTAAGTATTTCAACACGTGTTGAATGGGTTCTGTCTTGCCTTGAAAACAGGTAATTTTTTTGTTGTGTCAAATTTGTAGGAGTTTTGTACCCTTTTCAGATAAAGCTTCAAACTTCTCAACAAACAATTAGATTCCTAGATGATTTTCCTACATACTGAAACCCTTTTCGAAACCAAAAGTCTTTAAATTAGGACTTCTGGAATAAAAAACTGTTTGTTTTTTTTTAAAAAAAACTGTCAAATCAGAAGTACCTTTACCCTACAAGAATCTCTTTCATTTTACTCCATGATTCAAGAGCATCTGCACTCTCAATGAATGACCAATCTTGTCTTGATAATTCTTGCCAAACTTGGTTTGAATTTGTATAAACATGTCTTACATATTGACTATGCAAGACATTGGCATATGCTCATATGCAAAGTCTTGTTTAAGACAAAGATTCTTGCAGAAAAGCTTCAGATTGAACAACTTGATCTGGTGATTACAAACACAAGATTCAGGACAACACGCAGCATCTTATATGCTCTCATCTGAGACTGATAAGACAGAGAAAGAGAAGTCAACCGGCTGGATGACTGGAAGGTGTTCTATGCCAAGAAACTCTGCAGCATCCTCAGGGCCCAAATAAATTGGTTGGAGAATACAATCCATGATATTTCTTTTTTTCTGGAGCCAGTATACTGAAGTCTACTGGGCAAAATAGACAAGAGCAATGAAAGCCTTTCCAAAAGCACAAAGATGTTTCTGGGAAAAGACCTAGATCTTGCAAAGCTTTTGTTAAATCTATTGGCCAGGACTAAGATTAAAAGGCTATAAAATTGTTGATTACACCATCTTTAAGACCCTATTCTCTGAAATTTATACATTTACATTGTTATTAAAACTATTTGGTCAGTTTACCAGTGGATTGTGACAGCATCATCACGTTTGGCAAAGGCAAAAAGAAGTTTCAGCAAACTGAAACCAGTCATGACATGTTTATGTACAACAATGGATGATGACAGTTTTGATCACCTTGTCATGATGTGTTTTAAGAGTGCCAAACCAATGCTTGACTTTTAAATTGAAGTTTTGTAGTTGCAATTTCTTATTCTACATTTGATCTGTATATTTTAATTACAATTGTCAAGTTCTCACTTCTGAGTTCTGTTTGTACACAAGTCATATTATCACTTTATTCCTCTTATCTTATTCCTTTCTGCACTAGGTCAACAGCTAGTTGTACATTTGCTTCTGACAAGAAACTGAACTAACAGGCTAATCTTCTTCTGGCTATACTATTCTTTTGGCTGAACTGTGCTCTCAAGCTTCATATTTGAAGTGGACATTATGCAAATTATTGAAAAAAAAAACTGTTGGTAAAAATGACCAGCCAGTCATTATCCCCCCCCCCTTAAAATGTTGGCAAGTATTACCCCCTGCAAGTCTGAGAATATTAGGCTGATTTTCAAAAAAGAGCAAAACACCCTTAAAAATTCAACAAATTTTGATGAAGATTGCATAATCAGATTCAGTATATCAGAGAACTCTACTGTAGATGTTTCAAGCTTTTATCTACAAAATGCAGAATTTTGTGTTTTTTTACCAGAAAAAGACCACAGATGTATGTTTATTTGTTTTTTCCCCTAGAGGTCATTATAGGAAATCAATAGTTCTAGAAGATTAGGAGACTTCTCATTTGAATGAAAATTAAAGGTTGTAGTGCCATTTTTAAGTGATCAAAAACATTGGAGGGATTTTAGCCCCTGCTTTTCCAGCAATGCCATCTACTAAAAATTTGAGAGTTATGTGATTTGCCATAGTTGAAAGGTCTAATGACTATGCTTCTGATCACTGGGGGCCCCTGTGATCATTCATGGTCCCTGCAGCAAGATCCAAAATAGTCCATGGGGACATGGCTGAAGTTACGCAATTTGCCTATTATTTACATACAGTTTTTGTTATTTGGAAATAAAAAAAATTTCAGGGGGAATTTTTCATGAAGATAAAAGTTTCCAAGGGGAACTGTCCAGGATAAATTTTATAAATAAAAGGGAGAAGGGGGGAGGGGCAATCCTGTCATGATTTGAAAAATGATCAGAAATTAAATTGAAAAAAAAACAAGTTTTTCAACTGAAAGCAAGGAGCATTAAAACTTTAACCTGATAAAAGTTATTCCATGTATGAGGGGGGCTACCTTTTTCTCATCCCTTGCATTTTATGACCATTTCTAGCAATTCTATAAGAACACGTCCTGAAATACAAGGGAATAAAAAGCAGTTTGAGAGATCTTAAGACTTAAACAAAAATTAGCAAGGGTGGAGGAGGGGCAGCCCAATTCATGCACAGAATTAATTTGGTACAGTTGCACTTAATGGTACACAGCAGCTATAGACTGCTGAAGGAATGTAGTGATGGAGACACATAACATGGGTAATTTCTATCTAAATATATTGAAGAGTGTGGTTTCTCATTGAATTTACAGTGATATAAGCTTTAATTCTTTGGGGTTTAGGAGGGGGGAAAGGTACCTAGGTTAGGTTACATATTTAATATATGGTATGCTTTACCCCTTCCCCCCCCCCCTCCACCCCCACTGAGCAAATATATAGCCCAAGTTTGTTTATAAACTATTATCTATTCATCATATTTTTTTTTTATTAACATTAACCAAACTTGAATTTTTTGTGTGTACCATAGATTCTGCTTGTTTTAAATTCTAATGTTATAGCTTACTTTCAGTTGAAAAACATATTTCCTTTTTTTTGATAAGAATAAAGCATCCAGCATCAATGTCAGTATCATCAGGATCACCCATGTCAGAGAAATCTACTAACTATGAGGTTGGGAAGTGGATCTCTATCTGGGGTACTGAAGACCTTTTGGAACAGATTGTTCATTGTCTCTGCTATTTTTTAGGGCTGGCAATAGATGCTTCATCAACAGAAAGCTCAGTTACTGAGTGTCTTCTGGGTTTTTGCAGGGAAACATACCTCCAAAATTTCATGGAATTTGATTGAGAAGCATCTGCAATTACTTCTTCTTAGTCTCTTGTAAGTTTTCATGAAAGCTGTCAAGCCTTATTACAGAGTTGCTTTAATCTATCATAACTTGCCTGTGTTGGCATATCTTTATATTTCTTCCACTGCTTTTTTTTCTTTTCGATTGCAGGTTTGATACCACAGTTTAGAAAAGGAAGAGTTCTTGGCTTAGAGATCCACATCATTGTTGTATGATTGTCACAAGATGATACAAGAATCTCTTTCATTTTACTCCATGATTCAGGAGCATCTGCATTCTGAATGAATCGCCAATTTTTTTTTGATAATTCTTGCCAAACTTGGTTGTAATTTGTATACACATGTCTTACATACTGACTATGCAAGACAAGGCATATGTTCATATGCCAAGTCCTGTTTAAGACAAAGATTCTTATGGAAAAGCTTCAGATTGAACAACTTGATCTGGTGATTGCAAACACAAGATTCAGGGCAACACACAGCATCTTACACACTCTCATCTGAGACTGATCAGATAGAGAGGGAGATCAAGGTATCAAAAGCAAGCAGTAGAACAAAGTTGGTTCACTAGCTAAAGACAAGTTCCAACTTAAAAAGCATCCTAGGCATCCACCTGTTTGTTATTCAGAGACAATTTCTAATCCTAGAGCCAACCTGTTGGATAACTGGAAGTTGTTTTATGCCAACAAACTCTGCAGCATTCTCAGGGCCCTAATACATGGCTTGGAGAACACAATCCATGACAACTCTTCTTTTCTAGAGCCAGAATACTGAAGTCTACTGGGTAAAATGGACTAGAGCTATGAAAGCCAAAAAGACGTTTCTGGGAAAAGATCTAGGTCTTGCTAAGCTCAAGCTAAATCTATGAACAAGGAGTAAGGTTAAAAGGCTATGAAGTCATTGATTGCACCATCTTTAAGACCCTATTCTTTGTAATATATGTATTAAAACTGTTATTCACAGGTCTTTGGTCAGTAACACCC
The DNA here is from genome assembly GCA_029168905.1 of Artemia sp. Kazakhstan ARC1039. NCBI lineage: Eukaryota > Metazoa > Arthropoda > Branchiopoda > Anostraca > Artemiidae > Artemia > Artemia sp. Kazakhstan ARC1039. The sequence goes on along the minus strand of JAQQPU010023976.1, from coordinate 7,441 downwards.
CTGCAAGCCTGAAAATATTTGTCTGATTTTCGAAAAAAGAGAAACACCCTCAAAAAGTCAAGGAATCTCAATAAAGATTGCACAATCAGGTGCTGTATATTAGAGAACTCTACTGTAGATGCTTCAAGCTTATATCTAAAAAAAGTGGAATTTTGTGCTTGTATCCCAGAAGAAAGATAATGGATGTATGTTTATTTGTTGTTGTTTTTTGTTTCTCCCTGAGGTGATCGTATGAAACCAATAGTTCTAAAAGATTAGAAGAGTAGGCCTACTCATTTGGATGAAAATTTAAAGTTCTAGTTCCATCTTTAAATAACCAAAAAGATTGGAGGTTAGCCCATGCTTTTCCCCAAATAAAAAATCTAATAAAAATTTGAGATTGTTATTTGATTTGCCATAAATTAAAGGTCCAACAAATCTTCCTCTGACCCCTGTGATCACCCATGGTCCCTGTGGCGAGACGCAAAATAGGCAATGGGGAAATGGCTGTAAGTTATGCAATCTGCCCAATGCTTACATATAGTATTTTTTATTTGGAAATATAAAGATTTTTTGGGGAGAATTTTTCATGGGGTTGAAAGTTTCCAGGGGGAATTGTCCAGGAGAAATTTTATAAATAAAAGGGAGAGGGGGTTCCTGTCATGATTGGAAAAATGGTCATAAATATAAGTTTAAAAAAAAACAAGTTTTTCAATGAAAGTAAGGAGCATTAATACTTTAACCCAACAAAAGTTATTCCATGACTTTTGTTAGTAGCTCCAACAAAGAAAAGGGTAGGAAAGGAAAGGGTAGCTCCATGAGCTACCCTTTCCTTATCCATTGCACTTTATGCTAAAGTTAGACTTTTTCCTGCCATTCTTTAAGAACATGTCCTGAACTACAAGGGCTCTTGAATTTGAATAAAAAATACTTTGAGAGATCTCAAGACTTAAGAAAAATGAGCAAGGGTGGAGGAGGGGCAGCCCCACTCATGTATAGAATTAATTGTTTGTTTTAAAATTTTAATGCTATGGCTTACTTTAAGTTGATTTTTTTTTTTTTTAGTGGGAATAAAGCATCCAGCATCAATGTCAACATCATCAGGATCCTCCATGTCAGAGAAGTCTTCATTTTTACATAACCTAAATTTTCTAGTTCATTGAGATCAAAGCTGTTCTCAGGATTTTTTTGTGGGGGGTTAACTAAAAAAAAAACTCAAAAGTAAGTTTATATCCATTTTTGTTACATTTTTACAAGTCAGAAAAATATTTTTGGGAGGCAGGGGGTCAAACCTTCCCTCCCTGGGTACAGCTTGTTTGAGATCCAACTCTGATTACTCTGATCCAAATCTGACACTTATTTCTAATAATTTTAAACTTAACTAATAAAGTGCATTTAACTTAAAATTAATTTTTAACAAGTTATATTAAAATATCCAGACACGTAAAACCTAGTATTGGCCTATGTGTGTCTTTCTCACCTATATGCATTATTATAGGCCTACTGTTTATCTGATTTCAAAGAAACTGAAGTTGTTGAGTGCAATCTTGCAAAGGTTTAGGGCATAACTTAGGTACAAGCCTTTACCTTTTTGGTTTTTTATCCCTACAGTTCAGTTAAATTTTACTTATATTGGACAACACCTAAGTGTAGCAAACAGTATACTTTATAAAACTTGTTTATTAGTTTCATAGAATTGCTTAACACAAATGATGAAAAAAAACAGTAGGCTATCAAATTTAAATTTAGGTGTTGGTTTTCTTAATTTTTTATTCGCAAATGGAGAAATAAATTCTTTTTCCACTAAACAAGCCCCTCATGATCTGTTCCATATTCCACAACTTCAAAATACCTTCCTAGGGGTCATTGAGGCTCTAGATCCACAAGCCTACAAGACATTTCTTGGTAAATATTTTGTTGTTCATATCACTGACCTACAAAGAAATTGAACATACTACCAGATGTCATTTTTTATGCTCTTTCTGAATATAATAATTGCATTTCTTGCAAATCAATTTTAAGCCCTTTTAGGACCCTTGAAAATGATAATGTCATTCTATATTTGTTTTTATTTTTTTTACAAAAATGGGTTATAATGTTTTTTTAAAACTTACTATTTCCAAGATTAAGTTAGCTGAAAAAAATCAAAAAATCTGCCATGTTTTCTTCTTGTTCTGTTAGGCTGCATAAAAACTGCCATTTTACCTATTTGTTGGAAAATATCAAAACCACAAGAAGAAACATGGCAGTTACAAAAATGGAGAAATTATTTTAAATATTTTATTCAACTTAATCATGATAGATTAAAGCTTTTGAATTATATAATCTTAAAAAACAGATTTACAATCAAATAGTATGTTTGAAATCAAAGGTTCAAGTCTTTGTTATACCCAAAACTAGAAATTTTTTGGTCATTTTCAAGGATTCAAAAAAGGCTTAAATTTGAATTTGCAAGAGAAGCAATTATCATATTTGTAAAGAGGATAAAAAAAGGCATTGAGTGTTATATTTGCTTTATTCATAAGTCAATAATACAAAAAGCTAAATATTTACCTATTTCTGAACTTCAAAATAACTTCCTAGGGGTCATTGAGGCTCTAGATCCATTCCTGATAATTTCATCTGGCCTACCTAAAACAATTAAGCCTACTTTCTTAGACAGACAAAAGCCCCTTGGATAGAATTTTACCACTCAAAGGTCTAGTAATTAAGTCCTAGATTACATAAGAAGTTTTAGCCTATTGTTATTTTTAATAGGCTTTATTTGGCAGTAAGCCAAATAGTCTTTATTTTGGTATAAATAGTCTTTATTATTTTTAATAGTCTTTATTTTAGCATCAAATATTGGGTAATTTTTGCAGTTCATATTATTGACTTACAAATAAATTGGACATACCATTCAATGCCTTTTTTATGCTATCAAAAATATTAAAGCCAGCAGAAGAAGGTTTAGCCACAGAAAAGTTGTACAGCCTTCTTTTCTGTTTTTGTTGCTTTGTTGAGATAGCATTAACATGGGGGATTAGCCCCTCTTTTTGAAACTCCCTTGTTTCTGTTCTGCCAATAAATTGTGGATTTTGATTTTAGAGGCCCATAATACCTTATGTAATAACAATGAGCAGTTAGCATAACTTACAGCCCTTACCCCAAAAAGCTGGGGGGGGGGGGCATTTGAAAAACCTGGAATTATAATTATTTGGCCTTCAATCTATTTTGAACAATTTGGCTATCTAGACAAAAGCACTTTTGACACTTATGCATTATATGGTATCCACTAAAGAAGTCAAGTTTGGTTAATGCTAATGAAATAAAATAAGATGAATATATAATAATTTTGATTTTAGAGGCCCATAATACCTTATATAATAAAAGTGAGCAGTTAGCATAACTAATAGCCCTTACCCCAAAAAAATGGGGGGGGGGCATTAACAAACCTGGAATTATAGTAATTTCACCTTCAGTCTATTTTGAACAATCTGGCTATAAAGACAAAAGCATTCTTTTGTTTCCAAGTCAAGAATAGCTGCAATTTAAATGTCCATTATGATTAAGAAATTCTAGGTCAAAAATGCCAGTCATAAGATGATTTGTTTGGCTTTCTTTCTGCAATGAAAAGTTCACTTTTTTATGGTGGAAAAAATCCACAATTAATTGGCAGAACAGAAACAAGGGAGTTTTGACAAGAGGGGCTAATCCCCCAAGTTAATGCTATGTCAAGAAAACAACAAAAACAGTGAAGGACGCTGTACCACTTTTCCATGGCTAAACCTTCTTCCATTGGCTTTAATATTTTTGATATTTTGTCAAAAATGCATTCTTGAACATTTGGCTTCAAGGAAGAAGAAAATAGCATAATATTGCAAAATTTATTTATTGAACTTTCATTTATCCAACTTAATTGTGGATATCAGTGCTTGTGGATTATATAAAATTAAAAAATAGATTTATAATGAAACAGTAAGTTTAAACCAGATGTTTTAGGCCTTTTCACCCAAAAACTAGAACTATTTTGGTCATTTTCAAGAGCTCAAAAAGGGCTTAAATTTGAATTTTCCATGGAAGCAATGGTAAATATTTATCAAATCATGATATTAACTTACAAATAAAGTGAATATACCACATGATGCCTTCTTTTATGCTCCTTCCAAATATAATAATCATTTTTGTTGGAAATAAATTTTACCACCAACCCTATATATTCACTTTATTATATATATTCACTATATTCACTTTATTTATAAGTCAATAATATTATTTGGTAAATATTTACTGAAGCACTTATTATATTTGTAAAGAGCATAAAAAAGGCATCAAGTGGTGTGTTCACTTTATTTGTAAGAAAATAATAGGCCTATGCACTGCAAAAAAATTACCAAATATTGCACTCCTACAAAACTGTAGTCATTTGTAGTACAGTTTAGTTCAGAGACAACTGACCTTGGTTGGACCAGGGGCTGATATACAACCACAACTGGTGATTTGTATGTTTAGAAAGAGATATCCAATGGTAGGCTATGGTCTTTTTTTCTTCCTAGGCTATACTATAAATTCACTGCTGGGGCTATATCCTGGCTACTGATAAGAAAGAGACCATTGCATCTTTTGATTTTCAATATACTTGAATCCAATAAAGTAAACGAAAAACAAACCAAAGGCTATAATTCAAAGCAAATCTAATTAAAAATATTTCCGCGTATTAAGCGGCGTTCACAAGCGTCTCTAGCTAGAATTCGTGTCTAGAACACGCGTCTAGCCAGAATTCAATGTCTAGGCAACGACCGTTCACATGTAAAATTCGGCTCTTAGCTAGACAAGGCGCTTGGCTAGACATTGGGTTCTAGACTACGTCATATATAACCAATCAGTAGAGTTTTTTCTGGCAAAACTTTCAAAATTACAATTCATTGTTTTTACTGTCATTAATTAAGAATTTTTATATCTAAATGGCCAATAATTACTACTATAATGGATGAGACCAAAACAACAATTGCTCTAGCATGCTTCACTATTTTGTCTGGTGCTGCATATTTGCTGAAAAAGAAAAAAAAGTGTTCAAGAAAAAAAAGAAGAGTTTGGGTTTGGCCTATTTTCCAGGCTGAAGTAAGAAAGAGGCAAAGTGATTACTACAATCTAATGAAAGAGATGCTCTATTCATGTGACACTGAAAAATACATTCAATACTTAAGAATGGATGTCCACCAATTTGGATTCCTTGTTGAGCTTTTAAAACCAAAGCTTCAAAGAAGTAGTCAAGTAAGGGAAGCTATTTCTGTGGAGGAAAAGTAGCTCTCGCTTTACGCTATTTAGCAGAAGGTGGCTCTATGAGGAGTGTCTCCTTTGCTTTTAGGGTGGGCTTTTCCACTGTCAGCCAGACAATAAGAAAGACTTTCCAAGCAATTTCTGATGTTCTTGAGCCCCTGTTCTTAAGGCCTCCTATGACAAGTGAAGATTTTGAAGCTGTTGCAAAGGGTTTCTGGGATAATTGGAACTTCCCAAATTGTGTAGGAGCTGTTGATGGGAAACATATTCGAATTGAGGCCCCTGGTGGGAGTGGTAGTGAGTATTATAATTATAAACAGCATTTTTCAATAGTGCTGCTTGCAGTTTGCGACGCAGATTATAACTTTCTTTTTGTGGATATTGGAACTCCTGGTAGTAATAATGACTGTGGCATATTTAATTCAAGTGTGCTAGGAAAAAGATTAGAGGCAGGACAGGTTTCCTTGCCACCCCCAAGTAAGCTTCCTGGACTTCAAAATTTTAAATTTCCATATGTATTTGTAGGGGATGATGCATTTCCCCTTAAAACCTACATGATGAAACCATATGCAGCTTCTGGTAGGCACTTTGACTTTTCAGAAAAGTGTTTTAATTACCGTTTATCACGTGCCAGAAGAACAATAGAAAATACATTTGGAATATTTGCTTCCCGTTGGAGAATATTCAAAAAACCAATAATAGCACGCATTGCTACAACCAGAATGATTGTAAAAGCATGCTGTTGTTTGCACAATTATTTAAGAAGTGCAGACAATACAAGTGCTCCTCAAAGGATGTATATTCCCCCTGGCATGGTGGACACAAGTGACGCAATGAATGGACTTTGGAGAGAAATTACTTCTAATGATACAAACCTAATTGACATCAGGCGAATGGGCAGTTTTAATGCTGCTACTCAGTCTCGTAGATACAGGAACCTCCTGAAATAATATTTTCAAAGTGAAGCTGGTATTGTCCCATGGGAAGCCAGCATTGTTAACCGTGGTTCTTTTTAAATCTCTTGCAATAATCAATATACGTTAATAATAAACAGTTGTTCTAATTAATCTATGGAGGATTTAGGTTTACTGTTATTGGATTCTAACAGTTCACCTTGCATCTTCTCTTCAAGGTAAACCTTAGTAAGTTTTTGAAAATCTTTATGTCAAGAACTATATAAATGTTTCATATAAATATGTTGATAATTTATGATCAGCGTATTTCTCTGCTCGTTTTCTTTACATTGAAATCCTTTTACTTTAATTAAAACATGGATTTGTTTTTAAAATGTTTTCTGCAAGACAAATTAGATGTCTAATAATTTATATTTTAAAGTTTTATATATTAATATTTATTAGACCTGATATAATGGAATATACAACATTAGTAAATAAAAGAAGTCAAAAATTATTGTTTGTATTGAAGTCTTCACTAAATTTCCTCATATAGAAGCTACCTATTTTCTAAGTTTAGGTTGCTTCCTAACAATATGAATCAATTTCTAGTATTTAAACAGTTCAAGAAAGCCAGCTTCAGGAATTTACCCCAGTGGTGCATCAGGATGGTGGACAAATCATGGTCGAACAGCCAAACTTTGATTCATTGATAAAAGATAAAAAGAAAGCTTCTTTTTGCACATTTATATTTAGGATATTAGGAAAATATAACTGGGAATGATTTAAAAATGGGAGGAAACATTATAATCTCAATAACAGATATGTGCTGCGTATTAGAAGATAAGACTTTCACTTTTTTATTGTTGCCAGAAAAATTAAGATGATATTACTTATTTATAAATTAAGCAATATAGTTTGTAACTGCTTTGGTCTTAAAAAAAAAGTTCGTCCTAAATGTCTTGCAAGAAAAGCAAAATACCTAAAATATTACAGTTTATTAATGTTTTATTCCCACAATCCCACCAAAAGTCCGGAAAGCCAAAAAACCTATTTTTGCTGCTTAATTCACTGTTTTATGTAAATCAAAATTGTTTTGTTTGTATTAAACAAAACTTTTGCTCCTTCTAAGTTTTTATTAATACCACTCAGATTGATATATAACAGTGTTTGAAGTTCATCAAATAAGGGATTTCTATACCAAAAACTTCAAGATGACATTTAAGTATTTCATAATAAAATCAACTTGGTGGAAGTGACTTAGAACTTGAGAGTCATGGCTAATTAGAGTGAATCCAAGATAGATACTA
>JAQQPU010023973.1:0-12955 GCA_029168905.1 Artemia sp. Kazakhstan ARC1039 | reverse complement strand
ACTTTATTATTAGTGAATTAGGCCCTATGCAAATAGGTGCAGGACATGAAAATAGCGTCGCGTCCCCGGAACTACGTGAATTTTATTTGTTAGAATCTGCTCTAGGTCACTTGCAAACACATACGATAGATTTTAATCCTCCCGAGGAAAACCTGGTTGACGGGAGTGTCATTTTAACAGACCCTGTAAATGTTCTTCATACCTAAATCGACCAAATTCAAGCACTTATTGAGATTCAGATTCAAAATTGGGGGGTCAGGGGGGATTAAGGCATCAGTAAATCAAAACGTTTATTTACAAAAGGGGACATCAGGGGACATTTTTTATTTTCATTTTTCAATTGGCAACCAAACTTTTTACCCTGGTCTAAATGAATTTTAGGGTAACTTTTTCAATTGGGTCAATAAATTAATATCAACTTTGGACATATTCAACGAGAGGGGGAGTGGGTCAACCATTTTATACATTGAATACATGGATCTGAATATCAATACATTTAAAGAAAACTTTATTTTAAGGGGAGGGCGGGGTAATCGACGAATAAAATATCACCCAGATTTGTCGGCTACAGGGGGGGGGAGGGTTCAGGTATTCGGTTTTGACATGGGGCTGCAATGTTTTAGATATGCATTTTTAGCAGAAGCCCATAAAACATTAAAAAGTGATTCAACAATAAAAAGTCTAGACAGACTTGCACGTAACGGTGGAGACTATATCCCGAAAGTAAATTTTGATTGTTTAGAGGGAAAGTATCCGGTGTCCTTAAAAGAAATAACCATATTTGAAAAAGCAAACGAAAATCTTGGGTTGGAGGTGGTTGTTCTACAGTATGACACAGAATTTGTAAATGGGGGAAAGAAACCGAATAAAAAATGGGTTTTATATTCAGTTAGGACACCGTTGGTACATAGAGTTAAAAATTGTGTTTGGATTGTCTATGAGCCCCCCAAAGATGTAACCTCCTACGGTCATTTTTCCCCGTTACGGCAGTAAGTCGACTCTTATCTCAAGGCCAAAAATATGGGGAGCGTCACTATTGCCCCTAGTGTCTTTCCTCATTTACAACTGAACAAACATTCACAGATCACATGAGATATTGCAAAATTCATGGCAATCAAAGAATAAAAACCCCAGCAGAATGCAAAGATACTTTACAATTTAAAAACTTCCAAAATTCCCTGCTACAGGTTGATAAAGTATCTTTAGATTGTGAATCATGACTGTTGGAGGTATCGGACCTATCAAGGTCAAATATAGTCAAGGAACGCAAACTTTTTGCGTATTCCTATGCACACGCCTGACGCGATTCCAACAATAAACTGCAATTGGAAGAGTTTTTTCTTACTATGGATGGGGAGGGTAGCATGGTAAAATTATTGGTGTGTTTAATAAAAACAGCAAATAAATCTATTTCACGATTGCGTCGCACCAACTACCCAATGTCATTATCAGATAAGGAGCAACGGGCACTAGAAAAGGGGACAATTTGTTGGTTTTTTAGGGGTGCTCTTGCCCCAAAAGACGCTGTCAAGGATCAGAATCATCTTATTGACCCCAATTCAACGGGGAAAAGTATCTTTCGGGGGTGGGCTCACAGTTCATGTAATTTAAAAATTAAACAGCAACTCTTTCTTCCGGTTTTTATACATAATTCTAACTACGATCTGAAGTATGTGCTACCAGCAATGGCACATCTTTAAAGAAATGGAGTTGTGGATGATGCATGGGTGATAGACAGCTTTTCCTACAAAATCATTCCTAAATCATCGGAAAAGTTGCTTGTTTTGGAATTTATGTGGAGATATGTTGAAGACGACATTGAGTACACAAATAAAATTCGCTTTTTAGATTCCTACAGTTTTTTCCCCAAATCTTTGAGCGAATTAAGTCAAGTCCAGAAAAACGATGACGGCTGCAATGCTTTCCCCCTTCTCAAGCAACGATTTTCAAATGATTTATATGATTTGTTGACGGTCAAGGGCATATATCCTTATGGTAATTAATGCTCAATGTCGAGATTTGCCGAGGAAACTATTCCCTTGATCGAATCGTTTTACGACAGTCTGCACGATCGTAGGTGCACCCCTGATGAATACAGTTTTGCCAAAAAAGTATGGGCAGAGGGAGGGTATAAAAATGGGTTTGGCTACTGCAAGCTGTATTTGTCGAATGATGTGTTAACTTTGTTAGACATTATGTGTAAAAATACGGACAAAATATATGAGGAATTTGATCTTGATTTAGGATATTATTTTTCATCTCCTCATCTGGTAATGGACCTCATCCTAAAAATTAGCGGGTAAAAAATCGAGCTGATCACTGACATCGATCAGCACCTGTTCATCGAGAGGTCAATGAGGGGTGGATACGTTTTTCACGGGGATCGTATCTTGGAAACTGATCCAACTGGAGAGAAGACGGGGGCAAAATCAGATGCAGTTTTCCTTGATATGAATTCCCTCTACCCATCGGCCATGTCCCATTATGTGCTACACTGCGATGACTATAAATGACTCAATGACCCTCAAGCCTCCAATTTCCCCAACATTGACAGTGTTGAGGAGAATGGGCCGGTTGGATGGTTTTTTTAAATTGATGGGGAGATACCAGTTGAGATTCACGATTCGGTAAAGGATTTTGATTTTCCATGCATCAATAGACGTGTGTTTAGGGACTCTTTGAGCCCTCGCAACAGATGTTTGGTCGAGGTGGAGGGATTGCATTAGACACCTTCAAAACAAAAACTTATTGCTGACCTTTTGCAGAAGAAAAATATTGTTGTACATCATGTGGCTTTAAAATGGATATGCAACAACGGTTTCACTGTCATAAAGGTTCATAGAGCCCTCCAGTTTAGTCAAAAACCCTATCTGGAAACGTTTGTTGCCACTTTTGTCAAGAAACGTTCTTGACAAAAGAACGTCAGTGCCATCTTGGAGATCTCTAAAAAGCTCATGTTGGAATTCTACTACAATGTGGCTAGGGCACAGTGGCCCTAGCTCGCGGATGGACTATACCAATTGGAGTGGGCTTTACCCAGAGCGAGTAAAACGTCGTGGCCCGGGGGGGGGGGGTCACCTTGCCGGCCACTAGCGGGGGGTGCCGCCACCAACGGTATTTTTTTTACTTAGAGCGGGTTTTTTTTAATATACATGTTGTTGCATTTAAATTTTTAAAAAATGGTGTAAAAAAGTGATATTATTCTAAGTGTATTTTCTATTAAATGTTGTATTTTCTTATAAATATATAAAGTATATTTATTAAAGTCCTTTTTTTCTAGTGCATTTTTAAAATAAATGTTTATGTTTTTTATTATAAATAAATTTAAAAAAAATCTTAAATGTATTTTTCTTGTTTTTTTTCTGTAATGTATTACTTGTAAACTGCTGTTTTTTTATGTTAATAATACAAGAAATACGATTCTTTATTGATTTTGTTCTTCTCATTATTCCTGAACGGAGTAGTACTAATAGGGAAATTATTTAGTCATTATACAACTATAATCTACAGTTAGTTGTAGGTGAATTGTTGAAGGGAACATGTATCAATTTAATTACCATTCAGATTGTTTCTGTGCGGTCTGTCAATGTCAGGCAAGGCAACACTCTTAACTAAAATAATTAAAAATTCCGATAAAATGTTTGTGGAAAAGCCGAAAAAATCTACTATTGTTACAGTATTTGGCAGGAGTCATACGATAAAATAAAAGCAGTTGCCATATCGGGGCTGGTGCAGATACAATTCATACAGAGACTTGATGTTTTCAACATTATTGAACCAAACTCTTGGCTGATTATTGACGATCTGGCTGAATCTATTGAACAATGGTCCCAGGAAATCCTACAATTGTTCACCGTTCGCCCTCATCATGAACAGATTTCCATTACTCTGGTTCTACATAACCTCTTTCATCAGAGCAAATGTATGCGAACACTTGCATTGAACTGTACATACTATATCATCTACAGAGTTGTTCGGGATTCTAGCTCACTAATAACCCTCAATAAACAAATATACCCCGGGACACCTAAATTTCTGCTCTCAGCATACAATCAGGCAACTAATAAACCCTACGGCTACATCCTATTGGATCTTAATCAAAATACACCCGAGTATTTGCGTGTAGTCATAGATATTTTTGACAATGAAATTACAGTATATCTCCCCGTGAACAGTAAAAAGACCTATTAGTTGATATCATGACACTGAAGAAACTACATGAAAATAGACATTTATTTTCAGTTCTAAGCACTTCAAAACTCCCACTTAGGAAAGCCATACTCAAACAATTTATTGACAATGATTTCATTAATCTAACATCCGAACTTTGTTTAAATTTGACCGAGGGTAATGTTCAACTGCCAGAAGTAGTTAAGCAACAGGCAAAGCAACATCGTTCCATTTTACGTACATTGGCCTCTAAAAAGAAAGGAAAGAATTTTAAAAGAAAACGTCTTCTTCAGGCGGGCGGTAGCTTTTTCACGCTTTTACTATCGATAATTGATGGACTTGTGAACAGTTTTTTCTAGAGAATGGCCAAACCCTATAAATTGACTCCAATAGAACTCACTCTCTCACCCGTGGAACACTTTGAGGACAATCTGAGTAAATTCATTGACAACGAGAATATTGAGGATGATAAAAAACTGCTTTTACCTCAAGATGCACTTCGCCGAGTGGACAAACATAAGCCCTATCGTGCGAAGGCCAGCGGTATTGATCACAAGAAAAACCTTCTCCTCAGGATTCTCCTTCTGCTGCCTCTGCTGGAACATAATTAAAGATGGAGGAATTGGATTCAATTTTGTCAAGCATCTAATGCCCCACTCATATCGTGAACAAAGTAAACGGCTCATAACGTATCTCATGGAAAGCGGTCAAGATCATATTCAAGTTGATAGCAATGGGAAAGGGGTTATAATTCAGGGCAAGAGCTATAATCTACATGATTTAGTCTATGATATGGTTACAAATCGTAAAGGACTATTATCATTTGACGCTCATCTATACAACTTTCTAAATACATTAAACTTCCCCAAAAGCCTTATTAGCAATAAGCAAATTCTAGTAAAAATAAATGAACATGCACTCTCAACACCATTAAAATATGAACATGAAGAAGAAGAAGAAGATTTTAAATCAATCTTGGAAAATACTAGCACACCTAATGGAAACTTGACAATGGTGAGGAGGAGCAGCACACCAGTGATAGCTAGGTAAAAGCAAAGACGTATCAAGTCAACGTCACCACAACCACCACCAACCACTAGTATACAAAAGGTTAGACGTTACACTAAGTGTTTATATTCAAAATTGTTGAAGTTCTGAAACGTGTTTATGAAAATATTGGTGAAGCGGGAAGTTTAAGTTCCCCCACCTCTCTTTTCAAAGTCACTGGTGGTTGCACTAAAAGTGTACAAGACTATCTACAAAATGAAACAAGTTACACTCTGCATAGAAATCATAGGCTTCGTACTAATCATTATCGAAAAACTAAAGCCTTTTTCCCATTGCATATAATGCAAGCAGATCTTTTAACTCTAGATGAGATTCAAACACGTCACAATACACCGTACAAGTACATTCTACTTGCAATCAGTGTTTTTAGTCGCTATGCATATGCCATTCCATTGCCGTCAAAGAGAGGTGTTGAAGTTGCTCAGGCTGTTGAAAGTATTCTCGAACAAGATTCATATAAAAAAATTCAAACGGATCGCAGTAGTGAATTTGTTGATCCCCATGTTACAAAAGTACTAGCGAAATATAATACACTGCTCTATCAAAGTCATAGTCCTATAAAGGCTGCATTGTCCGAACGATTGATAAGAACAATTCGACTTTTAATTTCAAGATATTGTACATTGAAAAATACATCTGCTTTTATTCATGATTTAGATAAAATCATCTTGATTTATAATCAACGAGCTCATCGATCATTGTCCAACTCAACCCCAACGGAAGTTCATCATTCTGATCATAATACAATTGATACCTTTCTTAAACAATATTCCAATGAAATGATTGTCAAGAAAAATTTAATGTTGGTGATACTGTTCGAATTAATAAAACAACTAATGTTTTTCAAAAGAGTAATTACTTGTGGTCCACACAACTTTTTAAAGCAGCAAAAAACCTGGAAACTAAACCCATAACTTATCGTTGGCGCGATACCAAAGATGAGGAGATTCTCGGTGGTTTTTATGACTATGAACTACAAAAAGTTAAAAATAATAGTGAAATCTATCAAATTGAAAAGATATTAAAGACTCGCACTCACAGGGGTAGGAAACAGTTACTTGTTCGGTGGCTAGGATACAACTCTGATTTTGATTCTTGAATCATTGTTGAAGATATTGACAATGCCCAATGATTTCTATGTAACATTGATGTCCAACGTTTCCGATCCTCTCTATAACGACTTGAATAAAACAAGTAATTTTTGGACGAAACTCTCCCCCGCCATCAAATTTGACGGTGTGTATGAAGTGGCTCTTGTCGACTGTATTCTCAAAAATACCTATGACATCCTGAGAAAGGATCATGTGTATGACATAAAAGTTATACCATTCGATTCGTCACTCTTTGTCGAGTATGAACGGGTTGAAGCGCTTAAATCTAGTGAATATCCATATGTTAGATTGAAATATATTAAATATGATAGTAGGACAGATCTGTGTCGTACAATCAATAGAAAAATCTCATATCGTAGGAATGGTACATTCCATTGTAATTATTCAATGGAACACGATAGGATTTACATTACCACACCTGTTGACACTGAAATAATTCATCTCAATGATAATCTGAGAGATGTTCTTGGCTTTAAACAGTATATGATCAATGGGGAAAACGCTGGCACTGTTAACGTTATGGATCAAGTTATTTTTGCTGATTATCAAACCGGTTTCACCTTGGACTCTTGCATATTTTTCTATGCATCCTTTGTGGAAACATCGAGAGTTGGTAATTCAAATGTCCCCCTCCTACGTGTTCTTGAACGAAAAACAACTCATGAATTTGTTCATCACTATAATATAAAGCATCTTCAGTATGTTCCTGTAAACACTTCGTATTTGGAACTCTGTCAGTTAACACTAAGAAGTGAATTGGGTGATCTTCTAGCAATAACAAAAAGTTTAGCCGTGATTACATGTCATTTTCGACCCATTGTCGGCGACACAACCTAAAATGAACAATAAAAAAATTCGATTTGTCTGTCCCGATATCAATTGCCATGTTGGTGTTCTGAGTCCACGTCAAATAGGCAATGGATTGGACTACTACTAGGGGCGTACTACAATGTCTGGCTATGGTCTTGGTAGCTGGTTTGCTAGGCTATTTCGTTCTGCACTACACCTTGCCAGAAAATATCTTGTACCTGCTGCATCAAATTTTGCTGCCTCAACACTACACGACTGGGGGTCCGGTAAGAATTTCAAGGAGAGTGTTAGCTGGTTTGCTAGGTTATTTCGTTCTGCAATACCCCTTGCCAAAAAATATCTTGTACCTGCTGTATCAAATTTTGCTGCCTCAACACTAGAGGACTGGGAGTCGGGTAAGAATTTCAAGGAGAGTGTTAAGGAAAATATTAGATCTTCAGCAAGAGCCATTGTGAGCAATTAAAATCTCAGCAAAATGGGAAGGGATTGAAAAGGATGCGTGCGCATCATTCACTCACCAGTCTCTACCCAGGCGGGAAGTGAAGGACATCAACAAGGACTTTGAGGAACAAAATGACGAAGACCAACAAGAAGAAAGATAAATATTGTTAGATCAAAAAACAATTTCTTCTCTTAAGATGACTTATCTCCCTCACAAGGAATCATATCCATCAATCAGTTCCTCATTGAATCTGTTCAATGCTGAAAATAATGATGTCAGTGTCAAGTATGGCTACTCTGAACAATTTCATCCCCAGCAACCCCTCTCGGAAAATGTACACTTTCAAATATTTTCCAATGAAGACTATTTCATTGATTTGTCATCAATATTTATTGATTTAAATGAATGCGGTGAAGAAAAAGTCAGATAATACAACTCCAACTGTTGCCGATAGTCTCTCCTACGAAAACTGTATTCTACACAACCTGTTCAAACAAATTAATGTATTCATTAATGGAACATTGTTGAGCACTAGCAATAACTTATCCAACTATGCAAGCTACATACAATTTATGATGATGACACCAAAGGCATATAAGGAGTTGAGAGGACAGTCATTGGGCTATGAATATTGATCAGGTGTTGATACTGACGGTGAGTTGACTACTGCAGTGACCCTGGAGTATCATCTATTTGGAAAATTAAATCATGAGATATTCAATATATCGCAACGGTTACCCCCAAATGTCAAGATTGACATAAAGTTGCAACTGGCCCCATCAAATTTCATTTTGAGAAAAACACTTCCTGCAGCACCCGATGCAAATGTCATTATCACATCGGCAATTCTCTAAGTCCAAAAACAACAGGTTATAAGCTCTGTTGCATTGGCAGTGGAAAAGCTAAGAGCCAATGGCAACAACATTAAACTTCTTGTCCCCCATAAAATCACCAATCAACGTCACATTGGCACCGGTTCTCGTAGTTATACCGATTCATCATTTATCAACGGATAAATTCCATCAAAACTTGCTTTGGTCTTTGTGAAGAGTGGCAGTGCCGTTGGATCCTGGACTGTATCCCCCCATGATTTTTATTTTTCCGGTCTATCTAGCCTTGTGTGCAAAGTGGATGGTATTTCACTGTACACTCTATCATTTGACAAAAAATCCTATAGAACTCTGTATGAGTTGACTATGCAATCCCTAGATCATTACTCCCAACTATTTGAAAATGGAATAACCGATTCAATGTTTTCAAAAAATCATGGCGTAATTGTTTTGAACTTGTCGGGGCCCCAGGATATGAGCATAGTACGAACAGGGATTGTACGTTTACAGTGTACATTTGCCGATGCTTTGACTGAGAGTATATCGCTAATATCATTGAGTCAATTTGAAACCTATTGGGAAGTCACACCCGACGGCAGTGTTCTACAAGACCTAGCACCATGAACACAAACCAACTAATCAACGTATTTAATATGGATCCATACATGTCCCAGTAGAAGTCCTATTGAATACCATCGGACTTCATTGAAAAAATTCCAAGTGTTAACAATACCCTATTCATTGTTAATAGCAGTCCATCGACTTTGAAGACAGGCTATGCAAATTCAAATTTCAAATTCAAATTAATTTATTTAACATAAAAAAAATACAAACAAATTTACAGCGGCCATCTATAAAAAACCCGAAGGTTTGTTTACGATGGCTGCAAATCCATTATTATAAAGCTCTACATCCACATAAAAACTATCTCTTTACGGGGAAAAATCAGCACTTGAACTGAATCAACATAAAGAACATATCCTACTCTAAAAGGATTACACTCTAGAAATCGCAAGTGAGAAATATCACATATCATCCTTAAAACATACACTCGAAAAAAAAAAGAAAAAAAATGAAAAAAAAACAAAAAAAAGATACATCTAACTAAATCAACTATGACAAAATCAATAAGTATCAGCTAGGCTATAGAGCCGACTCCGTGCGCTTTGGCTGGGTAATTTCGCGAAAATGCGACCATTATCTGTCCAAACAATTTTCAAACCAAACATTAATCAAATTCAAAAATCTAATCATTCAGATTATAACCCAAAAGGTAACGCTTCAATCTACTCTTGAGCTGGCCTACATTATCAACTTGTCTAATAGCATCCGGGAGGGAATTCCACACCCCTGGTCCCGCAAAACAAGGCAGAAATGCAGCACGTTGAGTATTCCGGAGCTCCGATGCAAGGTCATTCGCATTTCTAGTCTCATAACAGTGATAAGATGAGTTAGCTTTAAAAATTTCCCAAAATACCTCCGGTGAACACTTATTCAAACATTGATAAATAAAAATTGCTAACTGGTAATCCCGTAACTGATAAATATTTAAAATTTTCAAACTTGTAAAGCAATTCAACGTGCTATTTTCATACTGAATGTAATTACCTAAAATACGAACTATTTTATTCTGTAAAATTTGGACCTTTCTAAAACTTGAAATAAAACTACTAGTCCATAGCATGCAACCATATGATAAATAAGGGCTAACAATAGAATGATAAAGTAAAAGTAAAACATTTGACGGTAGTTGATTTTTCAGTCTTCTTATCACACCCAACCCTCTTGAAATCTTAACTGCCACAAGATCACAATGTGATTTCCAACTTAAATTAAAATCAAGACTAAAGCCCAAATATTTAACACTATTTACATGCTTTAAAAACTCACCGTTAAAAACAATTTTATTATCTAAAACACATGAAACTCCATTTCTACAAAATGTCACGAAATTTGTTTTTGAAATATTCACTACCAAATAACTAGAATTTGTAAAACTTATCAATTCAGCGAGGGCCTTATTTGTCTTCTCAATTAACTGGTTCAGACAAGTAGCTGTAATCGTAAACACCGTGTCATCAGCAAAAGACGTTATAAGTGCATCTGATATATAAAAACGCATGGTATCAACATAAGTTAGATAAAGAAGTGGGCCAAGCACTGAACCCTGAGGCACACCGGAGTTAACGATAAAAGTTTTTGAAATAGAATTTTTAATAGAGACTCGAATAATACGCTGGTTAAGATAAGATTCAAACCATTTCAGAATAACCCCTTGGATCCCTAAACGGCTTAGCCTATTTAATAAAATTTTATGAACCACCGTGTCAAAAGCCTTTCTAAAGTCTATAAATACTGAAAGTACCAGTACACTTTTTTCGAGAGCAACATTGAAGAAATCTGTTAGGTGCTGGACTGCATGTATTGCAGAGTGGTTTTTCCTGAATCCAAACTGGGTATCACTAAGAAAACCATAAGTAGTCAGATGGTTATAAAGTCGTCGATGCATCACTTTTTCATACAGCTTAGCAAATAGGGGCAATATTGAAATCGGCCTCCAATTAGACGGATCAGTTTTTGAACCCCCTTTGTGAAGCGGAATAACTTTAGCCTCTTTCAGACGAGTAGGAAATTCACCTTTCTTCAAAGAAAGGTTAATCAAATAAACAATACAAGGCAACAAATATACCATAACATGCTTGAACGCTTTCAGATTAATTCCATCATTCCCTGGAGAACTTGATTTTACCAATCCTATTATCTGTTTTAATTCTTCAACATTCGTTTCATCTGCAGACATTTCCAATCCAACTCCCCTTTCATCACTAAACGTCTCATTAATTTCATTATTTTCATCGTATGGATTCTCACTTATTGATTCACCAATCTTAGAAAAATATTCACCAAAGAAATTAGCCACCTCTTCATTTCCATCAACAAATTTACCATCAAAGATCAGACTAGCAGGAATCTCGGTCTCTTTCTTCTTATTTACGATTTCGTTTATAATATTCCAAGTCGTTTTCGTATTGCCTTTGTTTTTCTTAAATTTCTCTCCATAATATTCGCGGATGCATGACCGCCTTAGCCGATTTACTTTATCACGGATTTGTTTAAATTCAGTTAGATCTTGACTATGGTTACTATTTAAGTAACTCAAATACAATGTATTTCTCCTTCTAATTAAGTCAAGTAGCTCCATAGTTACCCATGGTTTCCGGGGTTCCTTTTTCCTCACCTTTATGCTCTTTACTGGGCAAGTTCTCTCAAATATTGGCTGCAATATGTCCATGAACTTATTGAATGCCGCAGAAGCACTTTCAGATTCTTCATAAACTGGTTTCCATGACACGATACTTAGTTCCTCTCTAAACTTCTGTAGGTTCTCTTTTTTTAGTTGCCTTCTTTTAACCTTTGTCCTGTTCTGCTTTATCACATATTGATATGAAGTCACTGCTACTATAGGAAAGTGATCGGAAACCTCATTTACTATAACGTCAGCATAACAGCTATGTAATACCCGGGATCGCATGAAAATATTGTCAATAAGTGTAGCTGACTGTCCTGTAACACGAGTCGGAATCCCAACTAATGGATAAAAATCATAACTGGAGAAAAGGTTTAAAAAATCCAAATTATCATTGTATAAACTTAAAAGATCAAAATTAAAATCCCCCATGCAAATGCACTCCAGACTACTCAATTCCACTGCATCCATTAAACTACTAAAACCATTTTCAAACTCTTCCCAAACTGTACTCGGCGGCTTATAAACCTCAGTAATCAATATATTTTTTCCACCAACTTCCAGCTCAAGAGTAAGAGATTCCACCTTACCTTCTATCCAAACTGATAGGTCTTCCCTTATTTTAGCAACAAAATGATCCTTAACCAAAAATGCCAAACCTCCACGTCCCATTTTCTCTCTATTCCTTACAATAAGCCTGTATCCTGGAAAATTATATAACGACAGAACATGATCAAAAGTTAAAAAAGTTTCACAAAGGCCAATTACATCAAATTTACTATTCACATTATCAATTAACTGGAGAATTTCATAATACGTTGAAGTTACATGGCAATTCCAATGACAGAGGCAAAACGATCTTGCATTCACCTCTAATCCTGAAGAAATCACATCCACATAACAACTATCTCTTTGCGGGGAAAAATCAGCATTTATACTTTCTGGAAGTAAATCATCATAAAGAACATCTCCCACTCTAAAAGGATTACTCTCTAGAAAACGCAAGTGAGAAATATCACCCATTATCCTTACAAAATCCACTCAAATCAACTATGAAAAATTCAGTAAGTATCAGCTAGGCTATAGAGCCGACGCGGTGCGCTTTGGCTGGATAATTTCGCGAAAATGCGACCTTTGTCTGTCCAAACATTTTTCACACCGAACTTGTCCCGTGCACTATTTAATATTGCCTTTCTACGTTTTGTAAGAAATTCACTAACATAAACTCCGGATCCAGCTAATTTTGATTTAGTTTTAAACACTTTGTACGCAAGTT
>JAQQPU010023970.1:2209-12959 GCA_029168905.1 Artemia sp. Kazakhstan ARC1039 | reverse complement strand
GGTATATGAAAGAGAAATTATGTCATATTTTTTTATTCTATTGTTTTTTTTTATGGCATTGTGACACATCTATTAAGCTGAAAAAAAAATATTTTCACTGCTTAATGGCCTAAAACTGTAGAAGGGGTACCCTTGGGGTGTAAAAGGAGGGAGGGAGGGGGGGGGGGTTAGGGGTGGGGGATAGTGGGGGGGGGCTTTGGACAAGAATAAAAAATAAGTATTATTTGCCTCATATACTAAGCATGAGGCAAATTAAAGGTAATTTAAATGGCTGAGGCAATTTAAACGGCTTGCTAAGCTCGCAAGCCATTTAAATGCAGTGTTTACACACTTTTTTTGTTTTGATATTGCTCTTTACCGACCTCTGAAGATCCAGATTCAAAAAATATTTAACAATTCGTTAACTATAAGGGGACTGTATAAACCATTCGATAAATTATATTAGAATTAATTTCTTTTCCCACTAAGAATATAAATTAATAACTTACTTCTTGCTTGTAGCTTTCATCAATATTCCTTTTGTTAGAATGCATGGTGTTATTTCAAATGCCAATTTTGAACTGAGAAATTAACTCATCGTCAGAGGTTTTATACCCGTGTTCAAGGTTAAACATAAAAAAAACACGCCTAACGTAATGCCTAGAATTTTGTAACCATCAACTTCATTTAATCATACCAAGAAAACAACCATAGATGTATGCATGATATGTGAACAGCCATGAATCTATCAGAAACATGAAATTTAATAAAACATCATTGTACTGTGAACAGCACGAATTTTCATGGTATGCTGATTATAATTACAACATAAAAATGACGCAGTAGGTATTAGGCTTCTGCAGTGAGGTGATACCCAAACTCTTTTTTGTAGTTATTTTTATTTGATTCAAACTTGATTTACTTATTCAATTTAGGTTTCACGTGTTTTAAGATTTTTTCATTCATTTACATTAATATATATTGTATGTTTGTTCGCATTGACTGTTTATTTAATTTTTGTTAGTTTTAAGTTTCATTTATACTTTAATAACTATTTTTTTCGTTTTAAGCTTGATTTTTATATTCAATCTAAACATTACTCGCTTTAAGTTCTATTTATTCATTTATATTATTACTGATTGTGAGTGTTTTTTCTATGATTGTTTATTTAATTTCTGTTCGTTTTGGTTTTCATTTATTCTTTAATAGTAATTTCTGGTCGTTTTGAGTTTGAATTTTAACAGGTATTTCTATCTCCTGAGCTTAAGTTTAAAATGGCCTATACATTTTTTTGAAAAACTTATTTTTCAGAAAGTTTTTTTCATTAATTTTTGTTCGTTTTTGATTGCAAAAAGTTTCAAGTTTTTAGGGCATGGGGGGAGGGGTTGCTTATTGTTCAATTATTCTTGACTTTAAAAAACGGATCTAAAAATTTCAATTGAAATCGGATGAGGCTTTTTTCAAAGTCTATACGATTAACTCTTTGATAAAAACCTTATATATGAACAATAGACAGCTTGCATAACTTGTGGACAGCAATTGACAACAATGAATGGATTGAAAAAATACCAAGTTTAATTAACGCAATCTTGCGTTAATTAAGTAAATTACATTAGTTTAGACTACGTTAGGGGGGCGCCCCCTCGCCCCTCCCCTGGATCCGCCACTGCCTTACACTCTCCGTTTCTTTCCTTGTTAGAGCAGATGCCTAATAGGTGTGTGTTAATACCAAAACATTCTTTAACTCTCAATGGGCCTTCAGGTATAAACAGAATTAGTTCAAAGGAAGGGGTAGGGAAAAAGGGCTTGAGGGGGGGGGTTATTTGCCCTTCGATCAATTTTGACCCTTAAGAGCTGGACTAGAACTTCCAATTTCCAATAAAATGAGCCCTCTCTGAAGTTTATACGAGAATCCCTTCATGCCCCTGGGCCCTAGGGGGATTTGTTGACGCCAGAGTTTTGTTACTTAACCTTTCAACTATTTTTAACAAAATAGTATTTTTAACCCTTGCATATAAAGCAGCTCTGGGGGGGAAAATAATAAAAAAAATTGAAGCTATATAGGATTTATTCATTTATTTATGTTTGCACCGGTTATCTTTATGCTTGTAAGATAGTTAATTTTAATTTCTGTTCGTTCAGGGTTTGGTTTATTCTTTAAAAGTAATTTATGGTCTTTTTGAGTTTTAAATATAATAGGAATTAATTTCTGCTGGTCTGAGCTCAATATGGCTCTTTACACTTCTTAGAAAACGTATTTTTATGTAAGATTTTTTTTAAATTAATAACAATAAAACATTGAAACCTTATGGCCTTTGCTATAGACAGCTTAATTACATACCTCTGAAAAATCAAACCTGATTTTTTCACGCAAAAATGAATGGATTGAATTCATTCTGTGTCATTCAATTTGCCGATACAGAAAGAACAGTATCGTTTTGATTAGACCATTTTTCAGATTTTTTGTGCCACAATAATTTAGAATCTGTCGCAAAGTATGTATTTTAACCTTATTTTAAGTATGACTGTAATTTTAAGTATTTTATAATTGATTTACTATGTGTTTTTTGTTTTTCCCTTACAAAACTTTACCTTATTAAAGTCTTTGGAGTGGGGGAAGCGTAGTTGGCAAAAAGAAGAAAACTTTAGCGTAGACAGTAGGAGAGGGGGAGGGTGAGGTTGGAGACCCATCCAATACGGGGCGGAACTTCACTCATCTCCTCCGTTCCCGATTTAGGAGATTAGAGAGACTCTTTGGCCTGTAGAATGTTAGACCGTTTGAGTTGTGGAAGACGTCAAAATACTAAAAATACTTCATATTTTTAGTAATTGCAGGATTGCTTTCATAGATTGTGGAATGGTGAGCCCCCTGGCCCGTGATTTGGGTGAGCCTCCACTCATAATATGCAATTTTGATTCATTTTTTCCGTGTTATGTGCATATATTATTCTATATATGTTATTTTGAGTTATACTTTTATCGCATTGCGTTCATTTTTAAGCCTTGAGATAAAACCTGAAACCTTAGCGTAAACAGTGGTGGGGAGAAGTCTCTCCCTCACATGCATTTTTGAGCAGCCATAGAGAAAGTAATACAAATGAAAATAATCTGTCTTTTGAAAATGTCTTTTTTCAAAAGACACGAAAATAATCGTCTAAAGGAACCTGAAGTGCTATCTCTGACATTTCCGTAGATTCTTTTTTCCCGTTACTTTCAGATGTAAAATTTAGAATATTATCGAATGGGTTTAGTCCCCTCCCTGAATAATTCAAATTTGGAAAACTCACCCCCTGTAAAAATTCCTCCCCCCTCCAAGAACATTTTATTTTCCTGCTGATAATTGCCCCGCGTTAAATTCCACCCAGCAGAAACTTCCCAGCCGTGGAATATGCTCCCCCAAACATATTCCCCTCAGAAAATTTCGGATATTCATAAAAATGGAAGCTGAAATTTCTACTCAACTTTTTAGGTCAGAAGCAATGCTACATCATTACCTAAGTAAAGAGCCATAAGGGTTCAATGAATTAATACTTATTTATTTTTCCAGGGCACTTTATGTGGAAGAGGTGGTCGCATAAACTTTGGAACGGGGTTCATGGAATTGCAAATTAAAAGTTATAGTGCCCTTACAACAGGGGTGGATCCAGGATTTTTTTAGGGGGGTGGGGCGCAAAATAGAATGATCCAATAAACTTACGTTAGGAGCAAGTTTAATTTACGCATTCTTGCGTTAATTAGGTACATTACATTACTTTAGACTACGCTAGGGTGGGCGCCCCCTCTCCCCTCCCCTGGATCCGCCACTGCCTTACACTCTCTGTTTCTTTCCTTGTTAGGGAGGAGAGCAGATGCCTAATAGGTGTGTGTTAATACCAAAACATTCTAACTCTCACTGGGCCTTCAGGTATAAACAGAATTAGTTCAAAGGAAGAGGTGGGGGGGTTGCTATTTAATACTTCTTGATTCTTGCGAGTATTTCTGGTCTAGGCTGTTTTTATGAAAGGAAAATTGGGAGATTTTACCATCGGCGATTTTACTGGGGAAATTTTCCGACGGTTAGGGGAAACTTCTGGGGGAGGGGGAGTTTAAAGGCCTGTGTTACTGCTAAATAAACTAAAAATTTTCACTATTTTTGCTTAATTTTCTTAAATTCTGATTTTTGATTCTTATTTATTTCTTTGAACTAATTTACGGCGTATTTGACTACGATTTGAATGTAAAAACAATACAGTGATTTTTGGTATTTATTCAAGAATTTCGTTTAAAATACGAAATAAAGAGCGTTTCAATGACAAAATCTTATCTTACATCCAGTTTGGATCCGATTTATTGGTTTTACTTATATGTGAACCCTGCGAAATCAAGAAAGGTTAAGACACACGGTATAGGCTATAAATGATTTTTTTGTTCTTTTTATTCTTTTTTTAGGGAGGAGGGCAGATTCCTACTAGGTGTTTAATTATGCATGAATAAATAGATTTATAGGGCATGAAGCACAAATTTTCAACACCAATAAGTGACAAAGAGGGTTTAAACACGTTCATTAAAACTAGTAAACGCCACCCCGTAGTGACAGAAGACTTTTCAAAAGAATTTATGTTAATCGTGTTAACACAAATCCTCTCAGAGGTAGGAATATATCCTAATATCAGATTTTTGCAAAAATAGAACCCCCCACCCAACCCTTCAAAATAAGGAGATAATGCATTTGAGTATAGAATGGCCATCACCTTAAAAACTTGTAAAAGTTATTGAATCTGCCCATACAAGTTTAATAAACTTTGGGTTTTGTTTTTAATGTGTTTTATTTTTTTTAATAGAACCCTTTTTCTCTCTCTCAATAAAACAGGAAACATATAAATATAGAAAAGATGTAGATAGGCTTAGAAAAGACCTTTTGTACTGAAATAGCTGAAGAAGACTTGAAAAAACCCTTAGGCCTCGTTGAAGTAAATAATAAAAAAAGGAAAAATGGACTCAAGTTGAAAATATAGCCAGACAAAATTGAAGGAAAAGAAATTGAATGGAGTCAGTTAGAATCTGATATACGTTTATATTGAGCCGACCGAACGAGATTAGTACGAGATATTTGTACTATATAAGTACAAAATAAATAGCATATCATACTAGGGAGCCACCGTGACAGTGGTGTAACTCTTGCCGATATTAAATAGAAATAATGGAGATATGCTCCAAGTAAAGAGAGGGAAAATTATGCTCTTTCATGTGGGAGTCGTTTTCAGAAAAATTACTAGCATATCATAAACAATTAAAAAAGACACATTAAAAGCCCAAAGGACTTAAGTTGAAGCTGCAACTTAAGGCAAAACCTCTAAAAGTTGGGAAGTTAAGATGAAAATAGTTACGTTTGCTTATATGTCTTAAAATAAATTACCATATGCCATGAAGGCAAGGTATATTTCCTGCAGAAGGGCCACTTTGTTTGACAAGAGAATAACCCAAGAGAAAAACTGTGGCCACAAATCAAAAAGTGTGGCTAAAACTAATTAATTGCTGTGTGCAGGCTCATAACAGTTCTTTAAGCAATAGCAGTCAGACAAGAAAACCAGGATATGTTCTATGGAGGTCCCGCAAGATACTTGTGGTAAGAAAACCTTAGATGCAGGCAGAAGTACTTTGAAGATGTTATAAGAGGTAAAAAGGTGAATAGCGAAATTTTGAGCATATGAAATCTAAGCTGTAAACAGAGCCTTGCCCAAAAAGGATATTAAAGCTGAATAAAGGGATTATAGGCGAATACGCTATTAAACTGTCACAAGTACCTGTAATTTGAAAAGAATTAGAAAGCTAAAAAGTTTGTATAAGCCAACCGACAAAGAGTAAGCTAAAAACAGTTACTGACACAAGTTTGTTTTTCAAAATAGAACCAAAGAAAAGTTGTAAAACCAAGACTAAAAAAAGTGAAAAATAAATGTATATAGTCGTGTAAGGAAAATTTATATAGTGGTAACAAATGTTAGTGAGAAAATATACATTATAAAGGTATTTTGAAAACCTTTAATAAATATGGAATTGCTATCGTATATAATTTTAAATGTATAAATTTGAATTGTAAGAACTGTTCACAAGCCCTTAAATAGCGGCTAATCCCAGTTCTCAGTTATAGTGTACAAATCTATTTGTTAGAGTTGAATTTTTTTGTAAATATTTTAATTGCAGTTTAAGACTTATAATATAAAAGTTTTTATGGACTTATTAAAAAGCTGTAAAAAAATAAATATTGCAGTGACTAAATAAATTCGTAGGGCACATAATTATTGTTTGTTTTTTAACAATTTTTATTTTTATTGTTTGGTTTTAACAAAACCTTTAAGAAATATTGAATTGTTATTGTATAAAATTGTAAATGTATAAATTTGAATTGTAAGAACTGTTGACAAGCCCTTAAATAGCGGCTCATCCCAGTTCTCAGTTATAGTGTAAAAATCTATTTGTTAGAGTTGATTTTTTTTGTAAATATTTTAATTGCAGTTTAAGACTTATAAGATAAAAGTTTTTATAGACTTATTAAAAATTTGTAAAAAAATGAATATTGCAGTGACTAAATAAATTCTTAGGGTACATAATTATTGTTTCTTTTTTAACAATTAAGTTATGTATCAACATAACTTCTGTTATTATATATATAACCTAAACTATCCATATAAATATATTGAATTGGTATTTTCAGTGTTTTATTTAAAAAAAAATTGCTTTGTGTATAGTTATATTACAATAAAGTGTCTTAAAACTACTTTTAAAACTTTAACCAAATGTATTTTTTTGATAAATGTTCTATCTAAGTTTTGTGACTTCACAACACTTGTGTAAGTTTATAACACAATGCTCGTGTATATACTGTATTTCTATTTTAGAAGTAACTTTTAGTGATAACTAGTTATTTAATGTTATATATAAATTTTTTGACTTCTAGTCAACGTACAAATATTTTTTTATGAAGTAATTATCTGTTAAGTGATTAATAATTCTATATTGAGTTTGAAAAGGATGATAAAAAAAGAGAGAAAAGTAATTAAAAATAATTAACCTCCCGCTAAAAAAAGAACATTTATATATACAAAATTGTGTGTTTTTTTGTTTACTATATATGTAACACTTTATGCTTCATTTGTATTTTAATGTGAATATTTATTTTAGATACAGCCTTAGTTTTTTTTGGAAACCAAATTTTTCGTAACCTCTTTTCGGATCCATTTCTCAATCATTTTTTTGATACATTTTTGTAAAGTAGCAAATTTCAAAACCAGTTCAATTGTATCCTGATACCAAAAGCTCACACCATCAGAAACCAAATCATAACTGGTCAACTAATATTTTGGAAACTGTATGCAGTATTACAGAACATTTCTACCCGTTCATCATAAAGTGAGATAAAATCAAAACTTAAATTAGGCCTAGAAAATATCAAAGAAAGTGCTACATAGCCTAAATGGCCTTATATTATTTGAAATAATATGTGAAAATGCTTTGTGTTGGAAAAATATGTGAAAGTTAAAAAACCAAAGTTGTTATGTACAATTTATCCAAGGCATTTCTAACCCCGCAAGATAACTGGTAAATCAACCACACCACCCAGATAAATTAAATTATTAATGGGAAATAAATTTAAACTCAAATAAGCAATAAATTTTCTAGTATAACTTTAAATCAGATTTAAGCAAAAACACTAATATAATGCTCAAGCCATTGTGGGTCAAACTAAAACAGAAGATGCATATAAGAATGAGGGTGAAAAGAGAATTTTGCAGTGTTAAAGACAAAAATAAAAATAAAGGCATCAACAACAACCTCACACTAATGCCATAAAACCACTTTAGAACAACTGGTGGCAAACCACTTTACCACATTACATGCTTGCTAAAAATTAGACACCTTTCATTGATGGTGGGTTGTTTAACGATCTATTGTTTACTGATTCCGATTGTTTATTTGATGGATTTTCTAACAAACGTGAAATTGTCTCAGCAATACAAGATTTACAGTTGTCAAATAACAGCGTCATAGGAAGAATACCTGCAATTTCAACAGACATATAAACTCATGTAAAGACTGCCATGGAAATATGTGATTGGTTTTTGTTACAATTTGACGGGTACTATGCTGCAAATATTACTGACGAAACTACAAACAAGGGTTGAGAATATTCATAATACATTCAGAACATATGCCAGGTCAATAAATATGCCTTTACACAAGCTGTCTGCAATAACCACCTATTGGAAACCAGCAATGGTAAGTAAAAACAAAGGACTTATTGGCTTCTGCAAGAAGGATGAATCAGTTTCAAACTTTATGTCTTGCCACTGTATTATCCACCACGAAGCTGTGATGTAAAATATTACGATTTGAAAAGTTTTGAAAATGGTTACAAAAATAATTCTGTCTGAAAGCACCTTTGCAACACTGACTTTTCAAGGCCTTGTCACTAAGCAACGCTTCTTACGAGATTTGTGAGTTTGATTCTTTAGTTTGATTTTTGAATTCTTTAAATTTGGAGTTCAGGGGAAATACAAAAACAAAGCTGCAATGATGAGCTCTCTAAAGTCATTTAAAGCTAAATTGAATTTGTTGATATAGCATAGGCATAATAATTCTCTTGTGCATTTTCAACATATGAAGAAAATGTTAGGTAAAAATGAATTGAACAGGTATAAGATTAGAATAACTAAATTATTGGTTAGTGTCTCTAACTGCAGAGAAGACCCCTCTATCCCCTCTATAGGGAACCAGTTTTTTGAATATACTTGTGAATACACAAAAGGTCTAAAACAGACTGACAGCCTTGGAAAGCTCAAAAATCAAGCATCTAACTCCAAATCTGGTGTCACAGGTTCAAATTCAACATTGGGCTAGTTTCTGCACTTGGTAAAAAGAAAATATTGTCAAAAAATGTTTTATTGTCAAATAATGTTTTGTTTTGAATAAAAGTTTTATTTACAGAATAAACAATGCCATATAATTAGAAGGGGGTCTGTTAATTTATCACTTAAAATTGCGCTTCACGAAAATAAATCCAATTTTTTAAAGATTGAAAAAGCTTTTCGTAGAAGCCCAACACAGATTATGCAGAGATAATTCTTATGAAATGCATCTCTTTAGACTTTAAGCATCTTCAAGTGTTGAAAAAAACAGTTTTATGAGATATTTTTCCAGATTACACATATCGACCCAATTATTTTCTTCCGTGTCAATCTTTTTACTTCCCAAATAAATGTAATGGAAATGGCCACATGAATTGTAGACTTTGTTCAAGGTAGGAAAGAAGAACTAGAGTTAAAAATGTTGGACCTTAAGAATTAGATTTTTCTAAAATCCTTAATATCATAGGACTTTTGGAATACCGTGGACACAGAAAAGTTCCCGTTTTTGAAAAAAACTGCATGCAATATTCAATCATTTTTTGGTTCTACATATTTATACAAATCATTTTTTTTTCAACATGAACTTAATAAAACCAAGAGATAGATCTTGACTCAACGATGGGTATCTTTATGATTGTCTTCTAACAGGATCATCATCATTCTCTCCTAATTATGAGGCACTGGCCGATGATATGAGGCACTGGTAGTGCCTAATTATGAGGCCCTGGCCAAAGATCATATTGACAGGTTTCGTTTACGTTTTAGAAATATATTTCTCAGAGTGTAAATAATCGAATAATAATTTTATTATTTGAAACGTTTTCGTTTATCATATATTAATAAGTGATGAATAAAAGGAAATAAATTATAGAAATAAGAATTTATGTAAGGGCTTTGGTGTTTAAGAATATGTGGGGCCCGTCACCCTGTCGATATTTTAGAATGCACTCTAGAGTACAAACAGGTTGGGAACCCTTTACTTAGAGGAGGATGAGGCTGTTTGAAATAATTATAGACAGATAAAATAGGAACCCACTTATATTAATATCATGAAAATAGATTATTGTGTACTGATTGTCACAGTAGTCTATGGTTGTTTCTAGATCTTCCAATAGATTGACATCAATTTACCAAGGACATTAAAAGGAGAACATGCTTTACCCTTTGACTCTATCTAGGTCAATTTATCCCTGTAAACAAGGACTTTTAATGATTTTTCTTTAAGCTGTTACACAACTATGAACTATACAGGCCATGCGCAAAGTTTCACAATTGTTGCCATATCCAAAAGTGAAAAAAAATAGTTCAGTAGGCTTGAGTGCTTTTCATCAAGGGGAGGAGCCCAACGGGTTAACTACCCACACCAGAGGACAATTAGGTGATATTTCAATAAGTGTTTTATGACATTTGAACACACAGCGTCAAGGTCTTTGCGTCTGAAGCAAAATTTGAATTTAAGATTTGTATTTTATATGATAAAGATTCAAAATAAAATGATATTTTCGGAATCAGAAGAAATTAAGGATTGTATCTATAAATGAATAAAGTTGATACCTAAAGAGATAAATATAACAAAGTGAGATAATGTTTCTTCCCAAAAAGTTGTTCTTGTGGGTTAGTCAATCAAATCATAATTTGAAGTATTTAATCTTGAATAATTTTAACAATAACCATGTAATTGCTTATAATAGCTTATAGCTTATAATAGCTTATAATATAATATTATTATAATAGTTATAATAATTATATTATTATAATATTATTATAATTATATATTATTATAATATTATTATAATTATAATATTATTATAATATTATTATATTATTATATATATTATATTATATTATAATATATATTATATTATATTATATTATATTATATTATATTA
>JAQQPU010023969.1:0-10909 GCA_029168905.1 Artemia sp. Kazakhstan ARC1039 | reverse complement strand
TGAGGGACTCCAGCTCTTACAACTAAATGAAAACGTAAATGTGTTTGGTATTCCTTCTAGCAGGGCGGGAAGAGGTCGTCCCTCTGGTAGTGTTGCTACCATTGTCCGTGCCTCACTTCCTGCCTCAAAGTTTAAAGAAGCGGACTTTTATGTTGCAGTGAAAATTTAATCTCAGGGAACAGTGAATCTCAGTCTATATGCCAACGGACTACAAGACTGTCTAATCTGACAATATGTTTAATATTGCTTGCGGAAAAGTAGCCGCTGTTGCTACATTATGCGCGGCGTAAAAACTTCCCTGTATTATTGCCGGAGATATGAACTCCAACCTCTCTGATGCTAATGATCCTAGAAGTCAAATACTGCTCACAGCCTGCCCGAGTCTCTGGGTACTGAGAAACAGAGTAGACTTCACGTCTGTGCATAATTCCGGTTCCACGTCCTTTCTCGACTTTCTGCTCTGCTCTCCCGACTTGAGGGCTCACGGTGACTGTGAGGTTGATATCGGCTTCTGTGTTTCTGATCAACTTCCAGTGGCTAATACCTTCATTATTAATGACCTCCTGAATAGTGCTCCAAATGATGCTCCAAGGAGAAAAAGTGGTTCCAGAAGACTGATTGGCAAAACGCTAATTTAGCCCTATTCATGTCCGCGTGTGACGGGATCCTGGAAAAGATTAAAGTCCTTTTCCAGCTACTACTCCAAAGCTCGCCGATTGCCTGTGATGATAAACAAATACTTCTAAATATCTAATGTAGTGAAATAACCCACACCTTGCGCTGTGCAGAAAAGATGAGTCAGAAGTTCCAGGATGGTCGGAAAACCCAGCTTTGGTTAATCCGTGTCAACAAGCTAAAATGTGGTTTAGTCTGTGGATTGATTCGGGCCGTCCTAAACAAGGCGCGTAAACAGTGTTGGATCGTATACAAAGTGACATTTCTCCAAATGTCTAGCCTCACATCGCTCTCGTGTGATTGATGAAAACAGTGAGTCGCTACGTCTCGATCCAAATAAAATTTGGAAATTCATCAAGAAGAATCAATCCGCAAAAGTGCCCAGTAACAAATCCGCCACTAGTGAAAGTGAATGGAATAGTTATTTAACGAGCGAGTTTGCTTCACCTGATCCTGAATTGGAGTGCAAGTTAGAGAGAGATCTTGATCTCTGTTTAGAATCTTTGGAACTGGGTCTTGGCAACGTAGTGAGTGTGTCGGATGTTCATTCGGCTATCCTTAAACTAAAAAAGAAGTACTCTAAAGGAGTAGATAATATTTGTGGTATGCATCTGATTCTCGGTAGTGAACTGTTAACAGTACATCTAGCACTTCTGTTCCAAATGATTTTTATTTGCGTTCTAGTGCCAGATATTTATTGTACCGGTGTAATTACCCCTGTCATCAAGAAAGGTAGAGACCCATCTGAATGTTGTTCTTACCGCCAGATAGCCGTTGCTCCCGTTTTTTGTAAATTGATGGAGTTATTAGTTATTGATGAGATAAATTATGTTTGTAGTACGCCAGATTCGCAGTTGGGTTTCAAGAGAAATATTAGCCGCGAGCACGTGCATAGCCTATTGTCTAATGTTTCATTGGACGCAGATGCTAAAGGAGAAACCGCGGTACTTGCAGGCCATGACGTCCGCAGGGCTTTTGATTCGGGTATCCATGCATAACGGCTTGTCTCTGCGTTTAAGAGAGGTCTTGACAGATCTATAATTGCTACATATAGTAACATGTAATTTATGTTGTACGTTAGAGTAAGGGTAGTAAAAACCAGAGCCCGACTGTATCCGATTCCTCATCCCAGCACAGAAAGGCATTCGCCAAGGTGCTTTATCATCACCGCCTCTTTATAATAACAGTATCACCGAGGCTCAGAAGCCGGTGAAAACGTGCTTTATTTTTCGTGGAATTGATTTGTCTCTTGTTAATTATACCGATGACATTTTAAATCTGAGTAGATCCGTCAGCGCCATAGAGAGTAATTTCAGAGTTTTGTCTAATGAATATGCTAACATAGGCCTAGAATTCAACTCCAGCAAAAGTGGGGTGGTCGTTTTTAATTGTCGTGAGAATGAGTCGGCGCCAGTCATATTTGCACTAGGTAGTAATGTAGTTACTGCAGCAGCGTCAATGACTTACCTTGGTTTGCCAATTGGGTCTAATCTTAAAGCTACCCGGTCCTGCCTAATAAATGATCTCAAACGGAAAGTTCGAAAAGCGTATAGAATGATTTTGTCATGTAAACGCCTATATAACCGTCGCATTCAAAAATTGATCTTCAACTCCTTTGCCACCCCTCATATCTTAGCTTTATCACCTTTTTGGTCTTTGTTTACTTATGATGATAAAAAAAACAATCCGTACCGTGTTCTATAAGTTTGAAAAATATCTGCTTAGCGTTCCCCCCTGGCGAAGAAACCACCAGATTTCAGCATGTTACGGACTCGATGACCCCTTCATAGTGATCACGACCAGGAGGGAAAAGTTCCTGAAGTCTTTAGACCCAACGCATAATATGTATGAAGCTATAGTCAGCAATGTGTAATGGTTGTCTTTTTATGTAAATATTTTCGCCATTGTTTTTTTTTTAGTTATTGAAGTATTAATTTAAGTTGTTCGTTCGGTTGATGTGTTTTGTTGTTTTCTTTACATTTTCTCTCTACTCTATTTTTACTTTTTTGTATTGTTTAAGATGGGTAATAAAAATCATTCATTCATTCAATATTTTTATACAAGATACTACAACTAGTATGTTACTCCAGCACCAAGTCACCTGAGAATAATACAGCTACGCACGCTCCTCCTACATCCCAATATATTCAAAGCTTCACTTTTTACCCCCTCTCAAGAAGTTCGGATTTCCCTTAAAATTTTCTTTAAGACATTTATATTTCTATAGGAAAAATATAAATGTTTTTACTTTTATAGCTTTAATAGTCCTTCCTGATTTCAATCGAATTAGCCCTTTTCAAAGTTCCTACGACAACTCCTTCGATACAAAGTACCCTGGTCTAAACAAAAGAAAAAAAAAATAATATTACATTGTACCCACATCGATCTTTACTATAAAAATGTCAAGCCTTCCAATCAATTTCGACTATTAAAAAAGGCACTAGCTCTTTGAATTTCCAATCGAATGAGCCGTTTTTGAAGTTTCTACGACAACGTTTTCTATAAAAAAACCTTATATAACCCCAGGGCATAACTTACCACCCTTGCTCAGAGGGCTGTGGGGGAGTGTCCTCCTCAAAAACATAATTTATATTTGGAAATGAACAACGCTGAACAAAATGGCTATCTCACAATTTTGATAGGATGTGTTTGGGGAAATGGTGGGCTTGGAAGGGGTGTTAGTTGTCTTCCAATCACTTTCGAGTGTTAAAAAGGGCACAAACCACTCCAATTTCCAATCGAATGAGCTCTTTTCCAAGTTTCTACCACAATTCCTTTGATACGAAGTGCCCTGGTCTAAAGAAAAAAAATAATAATAATACATTGTGCCAACTTCGTTCTTTACTTAGGCAGCTTGATTTGGCTGCCTATTATTGGATTATTAAAGCAAGTCCGATTTCTAACAGCGATGTCTACTAAACTATAAACTTTTGGTTTTCTTTTGTTAAGGTTTTCGAATTGTTGCAATCCCTTGTTAAAATATATACAAATATTTTGCAATTACCAGCCACTGGGCCCCGGCATTCGGCCCGCAGCAGGCTTCTATATATGAATTCGCATTGTCGCTTGTCTTCTAACCCCTAACAATTTACTGCCTTTTCATGCTGGAGTCTTTTCAAAGATATTTGATCATTAAAGCATGTTTTTGGACCATTGTCTAGCGGTTATAAAAGCATTAATAATTTGTCTAGCGGTTATTAATGCATTATGAAATCCTGTTTTTGAACTATTGTTTAGCGATTCTGAACTGAACTTAAAAACTTTTTCAACTTTTTTCATGTCTTAAGAAGACATTGCTTATACTTGTAAGAAAAGAAATTGGGTAATAATGTTTTTCTAACAACGATTTCTACTAAGCTTCAAACTTTTGGTTTTCTTTCTTAGTGTTTTAGAATTGTTGTAATCCCTTGTCAAAGATCGAATCATAATTTTTAATAGTTGCAGTTTTTTTGGAGGCCTTCCTACTGACATTATATAACTGGTTGCGTTCAAACCTGTAAGCTTAATCAAGTAGCGAGTGGATTTTATCTAACAAAAAATACACTAATTTTAAAATTTTTCAGCCATTTTTCTGGTTTGAATTAAACATTAAAGTTGAAAATTTTCAATTTTTTCACATACGTTTGACAAGTGTTATGACATCATTGCATTTTTCGCTACATGACGTCATTTCCAAGAATAAAATCCTTGGATTTTGTCCAATAATATAATAAACTAATTTTTAAATTTTCAAGCATTTTTCTAGTTTGAATTAAACCATTGTAATAGTATAATAATAGCATTCTAATAGTGTACTTCTTTTTTTATGAACTGACTCTAGTTTTAGGAGTTATGGGCTATCTAGTTTTTCATTACGGGAAGTGATCGTCTCTTATTAGGTAGCTAGCTACCGCTGAAACCTGGAAATCTGCCATGGTTTGTTCTTTCCTAGGTTTCAGCTATCTCCACAGCCATAATACCGATGAAACTTAATTAATCCGTATGTATAATAAACTATACCGACCTCTATTTAACTCTTACTAGGTTGCTAGCTACTGCTGTAAACCCGGATTATAATAAGCTATATTATCCTTCATGTAAAGTTGCCTATACAAGTTAGTATAAACAAGAGTTCGTTATTTATTAAAACTTTTAATATAACTACCGCTGCAAGCCGGATTAACTGAAAACTGAAAATCTTCTGGAAAGACAGATGCTATTTGTGTTGGCTGAGCTACCCTTCTTCTTCTTTCTTGGGCTGCCAATTGTCTCTGTAGATCCGCTGCAACGCGGATTAACTGAAAATTGAAAATCATCTGGAAAGGCAGGCGCTATATCTGTTGGATGGGCTACCCTTCTTTTTCTTTATTGGGTTGCCCATTGTCTCTGTAGATCTATCTCTAATAAAACAACTCCCTGGCCACTGCAAGACTTGTATCTCTTCTCATCTTGCCTGTCAGGCGTTGCATGGCTTTCTCCATTTCTTGTACTTTTTGCTAACAATAGAAAACTTTTATTTTCCTTGTATATGTGGTCCTTTAGAATTTGCTTTTTTTGCCTCGGCTTGTCTTTTTTCATTATGAAAAACATTACGCCGAACCTTTGTCTTTTATAACAGAGGCTGATGCAGTATCAAGTTTTGGAGGCTTTATAATATGTTGAACTTTGACTTTTTCCACGGCATGTCTTTTGTTATTATAAAACACATATTTTCGAACTTTTGTTTTCTTAAAAAAGGCCTGACAAGTATAAATGACCTCATCCATGTCAAAATCCAAAACCAATCGTCATCGCTATCATTTTTGACTGTGAAACCGTATCTTTGCTGTTCATTTTCTTTTTTCATTCGCTCTAAACGTCGTTTTTGCACATCTGATAACCGCCCGTATCTTTGCTGATCACTTTCATTTTTGACACGTTTATGGATTTTGATTACTTCAGATACTTTAGCAATGGTCTTTTCTTCAGCTGCCCTTATTAATGCTGTCGCAACTAATGGTCAAGCTTGTCTTTTGTCCTTATGAAAAATATATAGTCGAACCTTTGTTTTCTTAACAAAGGCCTGGTAAGTATTGCTGACCTCATTCATGTCAAAATTCCAAACCCAATCCTTATCACTATCATTTTCCACTGTGAAACTGTATCTTTGCTGTTCATTTTCATTTTTCCTACGCTCTAATTCTCGTTTTGGTTTATCTTCTAACTGCGCGTGTCTTTGCTGTATATCTTCATTTTTCACACGTTTTAGGATTTTGATTACTTCAGACACTTTAGCAACGGCCTTTTCTATAGCTGCCCCTATTGGTGTTGCCGTAACTGATGGTTCAGGTTGTCACTTTTCACATCTTATCACGTTTGATAGTTTAGGTGTTGGTTCCACAAAATCGTCATTAACTGCAATTGTAACTTTTTGTTTTTTGGGTCTTTCGTTAGACATTGTATTGGATAAATAACTGATTGTGTTAGATTAATAACTTACTACATATGGAAACTTATGTGGCTTATATAAGAGGAATGATGTCATAAAATGTATTGATGCCATGACTTACATAACGTCATTGTAATTTTTTACGTCCATAGCTTTCTTGTAATTTTTACTACATGGTCTCATTTGCAGAAACCAAACGTTATGCTCTTAACGATTTTTCAGAGACTTCTGACCTATTTAAATCGATGTTTAATGCGAAAATATCCCAAGATACCAATTTTCTTAAAAAATATTGAGCGGTTTTCAAGAAACAGAACAAATACATACATATACAAATACATACACCATTATTACTCACATATAAAAATATTATATACTATCTTTACAAACAAGAAATAATTCTATGTATCCGGGTTGCAGCGGTAGCTAGCAACCTAGTAAGAGACGATCAGGTCCAATGTTAAGAAATATAAAAACCCCTAACTCCTAAAAACAGAGTCAGATCAAAACAAAAAGTACACCATTAGAACCGCCTTGTCCGAAACCCCTATAAAGGAAACTTACCGCCCTGCGGCTTGCATAACAAAGAAAATATATTGGCTTGATAATCAAGAAAATTGACTTTAACCACGTTATTCTCCACAAACGGGATATTTTTTTCTTTCTTTCTTTTCCACAGATAGCTTGGCACTGGAACATCGTAGAGAGTTGTTCAATGGCTCATTTTAAAGGAAATCTCTAGATCTAGCGCTATTTGTACTTAATTTTTTTTTTAAATCAATTTTTTTTTACGAAAAATATAATAAAGATCGAACTCTTCCCTATACTAACTTGCATACGCAACTTCACTATAGTTAAGATTACAGTAATTATATTATACATCATTATAATAAATTATATATATATAAAACGGGGAGCCCACCGACGTTGCCGCGGTGCCCCGGCACTTGACACGCGACAGGTGTGTATGGATATATGGATTCTTAC
Organism: Artemia sp. Kazakhstan ARC1039; assembly: GCA_029168905.1. Classification (NCBI taxonomy): domain Eukaryota; kingdom Metazoa; phylum Arthropoda; class Branchiopoda; order Anostraca; family Artemiidae; genus Artemia; species Artemia sp. Kazakhstan ARC1039. The sequence continues at coordinate 3,840 of JAQQPU010023969.1, read as the reverse complement.
TGTCACTTGCCTTCTAAATGCAGACAATTTGAGCCTTTTCTTGATACCCTGACGTCCAAATAGACCTTAAATTAGAAGTAATGCCTTTGTATAATTATGTTTTTTTATTGGACCTTTAGCTTTTGCCTTGGCTTGTCTTTTGTCATTATGAAAAACATTACCCCGAACCTTTGTTTCTTATAACAGAGGCTGATGCACCATCAAGTTTTGGAGGTTTTATAATATGTTGAACGTTGAATGTTGCCACGGCTTGTATTTTTTTATAATGAAATACATATCGTCGAACTTTTGTTTTCTTAAAAAAGGCCTGATAAGTATAAATCACCTCAGCCATGTCAAAATCCAAACCCAATCGTCATCGCTATCATTTTTTACTATGAAACCGTATCTTTGCTGTTCATTTCCTTTTTTTATTGCCTCTAATTGTCGTTTTCCCACATCTAATAACCGCCCATGTCTTTGCTGATCATTATCATTTTTGACACGTTTTTGGATTTTGATTATTTCAGATACTTTAGCAATGGCCTTTTCTTTAGCTGCCCGTATCGGTGTTGTCACAACTGGAGGTCCAGCTTGTATTTTGTCTTTATAAAACACATATCGTCGAACCTTTGTTTTCTTAACAAAGGCCATGTAAGTATTGATGACCTCATTCATGTCAAAATTCCAAACCCAGTCAATATCACTATCATTTTCGACTGTGAAACTGTATCTTTGCAGTTCATTTTCATTTTTAATACGCTCTAATTCTCGTGTTCGTTTATTTTCTAACTGCACGTGTCTTTTTTGTATATTTTCATGTTTCATACGCTCTAATTCTCACATTCGTTTATCTTCTAACCGCGCGTGTCTTTGCTGTTCATTTTCATTTTTGACAGGTTTTAGGATTTTGATTACCATACTTTTTCAGGCACTTTAACAATGGCCTTTTCTTTAGCTGCCCGTATTGGTGTTGCCGCAACTGATGGTTCAAGTTTTCGCTTTTCACATATTATCACGTTTGATAGTTTAGGTGTTGGTTCCACAGAATCGTCATTACCTGCAACTGCAACTTTTTGTTTTTGGGGTCTTTCTTTAGACATTGTGTTGGATAAATAACTGATTGTGTTAGATTAGTAACTTACTACATATGGAAACTTACGTGGCTTATATAAGAGGAATGACGTCATAAAATGTCTTGATGCCATGACTTACATAACTTCATTGTAATTTTTTTACGTGCATAGCGTCATTATAATTTTTACTTCATGACGTCATTTGTAAAAACAAAAGTAATGATCTTAACGATTTTTCTTAGACTTCTGACCTATTTAGATCGTTGTTTTATGCAAAAATATCCCAAGATATCTATTTTCCAAAAACAATTTGGAGCGGTTTTCAAGAAACAAAATAAATACATACATAAACAAATACATACACAATTATTACTCACATATAAAGATAGTATGTACTATCATTACAAACGGGAAATAATTGTATGTATATATATATATATATATATAGAACCGGGAGCCCACCGATGTCGCCGCCATGCCACGGTACTTGACACGCGACAGGCATGTATGGACGTATGGATTCTCACTGTCGCTTGTTTTCTAAACGTAGACAATTTGATCCTTTCCTTGATTCCCTGACGTTCAAATAGACCTAAATTAGAAGTAGTGCCTTTGTAAAATTATGTTTTTTTTTACCTTTAGCTTTTGCCTTGGCTTGTCTTTTGTCATTATGAAATACATATCGCCGAACCTTTGTTTCTTTTAATTGTTAAGGTGATGGGACAAAAATTAATTTTTCTTCCAACGATTTATATATTCCAGGTTTTTGATAATCAACGGTATGGTAAGCATTGGTGACCTTATCCAAGTCAAAATCCTAAGCCCAATCATCATCGCTATCTTTTCAATTTGTTTTGTTCGTTTTACCTCGGCTTGTCTTTCGTCATTATAAAATAATTATCGTCGACCCTGTGTTTTTTAACAAAGGTATAGTAGGCATTGATGACCTTATTCTTGGCAAATCCCCAAACCCAATCATCATTACTATTATTTTCTATTTTGACACGTTTTGATTCTCACTGCCCAGGTTGATTTTCATTGACTCGCCTACATGTTTGGTGTCGCCTGTCTTCTAACTGCTTTGTATTTGCTCTTTATTTTCATTTTTAACCCGCTGCCGCTGTTCTTCTAACTGTGTAAGTATTTGCTCTTCATTTTCATTTTTGACTCGCTTACATGCTCGGTGTTACATGTCTTCTAACCGCGTTTGTCTCTGCTTTTCATTTTCATTTTTGACACGCCACCGCTTTTCTTCTAACCATTTGCGTCTTTGCTCTTCATTTTCATTTTTGACTCGCTCACTTGCTCGGTGTCGCATGTCTTCTAACCGCGTGTGTCTTTGCTCTTCATATGCGTTTTTGACACGCTCTAATTGTCGTTTCAGCATATCTTTCAACTGTCCGCTATCTTTGCTGTTCATTTTCCTTTTTACACGTTTTTGGATTTTGATTACTTCAGACAGTTTAGCAATGGCCTTTACTTTAGCTGCCCGTATTGGAGTTGTCGCAATTGATATATAAATGTCTGATGCGTTGCAAACTTAACAATCTTATTTGTGCTGTGAATGACATTATATAAGAAAATGCTTATACGATGTCATAAGAAATGCTTATATGATGTACTAACATAATGCACGAAGTCACTTGCAAAAATCAAAATCAAGGTTCTTACCGAATTTTCGCAGACTTCTGAACTATCTAGATAGTTTTTTATGCAAGAATATCCCAGGATACCAATTTTTCCGAAAAAACATGGAGCCGTTTTGGAGAAAAAATACATAAATACATATACAACTTTTGCTTGTGTATAAAGATAGAACATATTTGTGTATTTATTTTTTCTATATTATATATATAGCATTTATTTGTAAATTTTAAAATTATGAAAAGCTTTATTCGTCCGTTATATACAAATGTTTTTATTTTTTTGTTTCCCTTCCATCTCGTCCCATTTCATTCTGTCCCATTTTTCTGTTTTCTTATATTGAATTCTTTTCAAGGGTATGCTCTGTCTTTCTATACTTATCCATATAAAGCTTTATTTTTCTTTTTTTAACTTAAAAGCTTTATTGACGTGGTTGAAAATAGTATCAATTTTTTGTTTTTGTCCAGGGGAATTTATTTTTAACCTCTCTTTGAAAATTTTAGCAGAAAATTTTTGGTGATTATTTTTGTAAAATGCCAGATATGACCTACGGAAGATATCAACGAGCTTAAATTGAGCTATGGACTATATAAAAAAAATTGTTCTTGGACAGCATTGCCATGACAAGTCCAAAAAAAGATTCATTGCTTATGGGCTATTTCAGTCTTTAGTTACAAAAGTTGGTCATATTTGCCGATTATGCAGCGCAATATCCAGGAATAAATTATTTATATTTATATAATTCTCTGTATCTAACTATATTAAAACAATTTGCTTTATAGGATCAAAATGTGCACAAGGGTGGTATTTGAAGATTTTTTGACAATCCACCATGAACTTGGACACACTCAGTATCAAATGCAGTACTCTCATCTTCCTGTCTTTTACAAGTAAGTTAGGTAACAATTGTAAGTTAGGTAACATATTTAAATAAATTAAAATAAAAATTAACGAAAGGACTTTTTCAAAAGAAAGTTAAAGAGCCACATTAAACATAGAAGGAGCAAAAATGAAGTCAAATAGTAATTTAATCGTAAAACGAACATAAATAACTATCAATAGGCTAAATAAATGAAACCCAAAAAAAGAGGCTGCAATAAATAATTAAGTTAAACTTAGAACAAATAGAAACTACCAAAAA
>JAQQPU010023968.1:0-10450 GCA_029168905.1 Artemia sp. Kazakhstan ARC1039 | reverse complement strand
CATATAAGAACGATGTTGGCACAATGTATTATTTATTATTTTTTTATCCTTTAGAGCAGGGCACTTTGTATCGAAGGAGTTGTCATAGAAATTTCGAAAAGGGCTCATTCAATTGGAAATTGGAGTGGCTTGTGCCCTTTTTAATAGTCAAAAATGATTGGAAGGCTAATAGTTCTCTCCCAATTTCCATCATTCCCCCAAACACATCCAATCTAAATTTTGAGATAGCCATTTTGTTCAGCGTAGTTGATTTCCTGATAGAATATATGTTTTTGAGGAGGATAATCCCCCAAAACCCTCAGGGCTAGGGTTTAAGTTTTGCTCTGAGGGCATAAGGGCATATAAGAACGTAGTCTTAAGTTCTCTAAATTGCGTTTTTGAGGATGACAGCCCCCTCACACCCTTTCCACGCCTACCATTTCCTGAAACACATCCAATCAGAATTTTTGAGATAGCCATTTTTTTCAGCGTAGTTGATTTCCAGATAGAAATTATGCTTTTTTGGAGGACACTCTTCCACAGCTTTCAGGGCAAGGGTTGTAAGTTATGCCCTGGGGGCATATAAGGTTTTTATAGAAGGCGTATATAGCGTTTCCAGATTGATTTCCATATAGAAAATATGTTTGTGAGGAGGACAATCCCCAACAACCCTCGGGGCAAGGGTTTTAATTTATGCCCTGGGGGCATATAAGAACAATGTTGGCACAATGTATTATTTATTATTTATTTCCTTTAAAACAGGGCACTTCGTATCGAACAAGTTGTCGTAGAAACTTTGAAAAGAGCCCATTCAATTGGAAATTGGAGTGGCTTGTGTCCTCTTTAATAGTCAAAAGTGATTGGAAGGCAATTAACAGCCCTTCCACGCCCACCATTTCCTGAAACACATCCAATCATAATTTTTAGATAGCCATTATGTTCAGCGTGGTTAATTTCCAGATAGAAAATATGTTCTTGAAGAGGACACTCCTCCACAGCCTTTAGGGTAAGGGTTGTAAGCTGTGCCCTGGAAATTATACCCTTGAGCAGGACAATCTCCCACAGTCTTCAGTGCAAGGGTTATAAGTTATACCCTGGGGGAATATTAGTTTTTATTAAAATCTTTATCGTAGAAACTTGAAAAGGGTTCATTCGATTGAAAATTCAAAGGTCTAGTGCCCTTTTTAATAGTCGAAAGTGATTTGAGGGCAACTAACTCCCCTCTCAAACCCACCGTTTCCCCAAACACGTCCAATCAAAATTTTTAGATAGTCGTTTTGTTCAGTGTAGTTGATTTCCAGATATTAATTATGTTTTTGAGGAGGACAAACACAGCCTTTAGGGCAAGGGTTGTAAGTTATGCCCTGGGGGCATTTAAGGTTCTTATAGAAAACGTTGTAGTAGAAAATTCAAAAAAGGCTCATTCCATCGGAAATTCAAAGGACTTGTGCCCTTTTTCATAGTCGAAAGTGATTGGAGGGCAACTAACTCCCCTCTCACGCCCACCTTTTTCCCTAGCACATCCAATCAAAATTTTAAGATAGCCATTTTGTTCAACGTAGTTGATAGTTCAGGTAATTAGGTCCTTGAGGAAGAAAATTCCCCAAAGCCCTCAGGGCAAGAGTTTTAAGTTATGCCCTTGGGGCAAATAAGGTTTATATAGAACGCGTTGTCGTAGAAACTTCGAAAAGGGCTCATTCGATTGGAAATTCAAATGGCTAGTGCCCTTTTTCATGGTCGAAAGTGATTGAAAGGCAACTAACACCCCTTCCAAGCCCACCGTTTCCCCAAAAATATTCAATCAAAATTTTGACATAGCCATTTTGTTTCACGCAGTTTTAAGTTCAGGAAATTACACCTTTGATTAGAATACTCCCTCCACAATCTTCAGGGTAAGGGTTAAAAGTTATGCCCTGGGGGAATATAAGTTTTTATTGAAATCTTTGTCGTAGAAACTTGAAAAAGGGGTCATTTGATTGGAAATTCAAAGGGCTAGCACCCTCTTTAATAGTGTCGAAAGTGATTTGAGGGCAACTTAACCCTCTCTCACGCCCACCTTTTCCCAAAACACATCCAATCAAAATTTTTAGAGACATTTTATTCAACGTAGTTGAAAATTTTTGAAATTAGGTATTTAAGGATTAAATATACAAATGAATGTACATTGTCAACTTAATATACATATACTGATATTTAGTAATCAAAAGGTAAATATTATTTGATTTATTAAATTTATAAAAGTTAAAAAATTTATATTTTTTCAGTAAAGTGTAAATTATGTTCTGGCCTTGGAAAGGCATAGGGGTTTTGAGACCAACTTATTTTAATTTCTGCTCGTTTTGAGTTTGACTAGGTTATTTATTGTAATTTCTGTTCATTTTGGGTTTCATTTATTTATCGATGCTAATTTGTGGTAGTTTTACGCTTGGTAGACTATTTGATTTTATTTTTGCTCAGTTTTTGTTTAATGGAGTTCTTTACTTTTCTTTGAAAAACTCATTTTGTCGAAAAAGTTTTTTTAATTAATCAGTAGAAATTACACGATCCTTCCCACTGAACTTTCATCCATTAAACCCAAAGACTTCTCCCTATTGTCATTGAGGATAATTTTTTCATTCTCAATTGAGTTAGCAATATAATTATCAGATTAATGTTATTTTCTTAGCTTAATACAATTCCCTTTTTAAATTCATTGTTTCACTCCTAGCCTCAATTACTAATTAAGTACCTATTTCGTCCTTTTTCTTAGCTACCTTTAACATTTTTCTTTTTGGCTAAGTACTGCTAGATATCTCTGAGGAATTCACTAATAGCTAGCGTCTAGAGATGCTTTTAACTGCAAGAGTTGAAACTCCAGCTAGAGTTTAAATCTAGGAAGAAATTTTAACTGCTGAGAGATAGTGGGGTCAGAGAGAAAAAGACCTTTCATTCGGCTGGCAGAGTAGCTCACCACCCAATGGCTTCGCTAGTTAGTTCAGGACCCCTGGGTGGGTTTACTGTGTGTTTTGTATTTTTTCATTTTAAGTTCAGTACATTTTTGTTAGCAAAAAAAAAAAAAAAAAAAAATCAAATATTGAGTTTTTTACCTTTTTCAATCACATAAGTTTATTATTCTCGCCTGGGTTATAGGTTTGGGAAGTTTGATGCGACTTCCTATGCTATTGAAATGTCTTCTACGAGAGAATTCATCTGGAAGTACGGCTCTATAGTTTGAGCCAGTTTTTTTTTCGTAGAGACATGATTACCGGTTCAGCTATACGGGAAGGTTATCTCTTCTTCCCAATGTAGCACCAAGTGCGGCAGTCTGAACTGATACTTAAATAGAGACGTCCAAGGGAGATTCTCAAGAGAAGGTATCTCCTCCTAAAGGCGATTTTGGAGGTTTTAAGGACAATAACGTATAAACAATAATTTATTTAGGTTGTTTTACATTTAAGGTGGAGTTTGAGCCTCAGGATTACCCTAAATTCCACCCATCCTTCTGCATAAGCAACCCCATACTGGGGGGCAGCAATTTAAAAAAGCGTTTCTGAGATACGAGTTAACTTGGCCAATTAAACAGCCTGTACGAATTACGCAAATACCCACAAACTTGGATACCATCTTAATTAAGTTTTCACGCGTATGATAAATGCTAGAAAATTGATAAGAAGACATAAGAAGTCTCATTTCTTCAAAAAATGTGCTTTATTAATCTAAATGAGTTGAATTAACCGTCTACAGGTATAATCTTAAGATTGGAGATCATTTTTAGCGAATTATTTTGAGTTTGGTGTGAGTTAGCTGACGAAGGTGTGAGGTTCGACTAACCAAAAGAAAATATTTGCATCTTGATACTGATGTTTCTACTCATACTACTACTACTGTTGCTATTATTACTACTTCTATTACTACTAGTATCACTAAAGCTATGGCTACTACTATTAAGTATCTTGCTACTGCTGTTACTGCTGGTACTACTTCTGCTACTGCTAAAACTAAGGGTATTAAGGCAAAAATTTGCTGTATGTAACTATATAGAAACACACTATGCCCACACAGGTTGTCAAGAGGACGTATCAGAAGTACCTCAGGAGCAGTTGGTTTACCTCGTTCAGAGACTTCAAGGTTTTAAATGCCAGTTGAATCTAATTTTGGAGTCAACAGAGGGATTTTCAGGAATAATACCCCAAGAAAGATCGCTCCAGATAGAAGTTTAACGCTAGATGAAGCTGTCCATTAGGTACTCGGTTTTTGGCGTGTACATTTTTAGATAGCTGGAACGAACTGTTTGCCTTCATGTCTGCCTTAAAGGCCAGACAGAAGGGGGTGAAACGCGAGATAGCTCGTGTTAGGGAAGCAAATTCATACACTTGTAGAAAAGAGGCTTCGGCGCTACATCGAACCTTTCATTTAGAGGCTGGAGTGAGTCGTGTGTGGAGGAGCAGCCCACCGTGTTCGCCCTATACTGGATCTTCTGGTATGGTGCCAACAACGTTTTTGGAGCACAAGAATATAGTGGGTAACTATATTCAGCTATAGGTCTGGTGTAGGACTCATATAGATTGGGATGCTAGAGCTGGATTGAAGAAGGTTTTTGCAGCAAAAAGTAACTCCCAACATTCTTATACAGGAGGTTCTCACCCAATCAATGTGGTTTTTCCAAGAGAGATCGGTGTATAAAAAAAACCCATCAGGCGTACCTTGTAGAATCTCTTTATAGTTTTATTTTTGAAAAGGAAGCTGGGGTGTTCACGTGGCACCTTTCATCGGGTAATATGAAGCTCATTTCTTTCGATTCATTGAAGCTGATCATCCGTGCATTGGACTACTATTCAATTTTAAAAAGAACCACCTGTAAGGAAAGGAAGGGTTGCATTGGGTCTTCGTAATTAGGGGCGGCTGAGTGTGTTATGGTATCGTCGGCAAAATGATGCAGAAGGTTTGCGAGGTTGTCTCTGATGTTGTTTATGTAAATGAGTCAAAGTGTAAGTCCCACGTCACTGCCCTGCGGAACCCCTGATCTCACTGATTATTCCTGGGAGATAAATCTGGTGAGGACAACTCACAGTGAATGATCAGAAAGAAAACTCTCAGTTACTTTTAATAGACACCAAAGAACACTGTATGCCTGGAGTTTCTTTAGTAGCTCACGGTGCCATACTCTGTCAAAAGCCTTAGCAATGTTGAATGACGATAGCCCAATATCGTACCACATTGCCAAAAGCTTGCCAAAGCATTTCCGGTGGAATCTGTGTTGGCAATTGGCTAGAAGGTCGTTTGATTCTAGGAACTGTTAAAATATTTTATTGGTGACACTCTCATAGACTTTACCAGCACAGAAGAGTAGGCTATTGTACTTATAGGAGCTCATGCGAGTTGGATCGTCATCTGGGCCTTAGGGTAGGCACAGCAAAGGCAGACATCCATTTTTGATGGAAGATTCCAGAGTTAAAACATGTTCGGAAAAGCAATGACAACTTACATCACGTTCGACACTGTAGGACTTGAGAACAACATTTGGTACGTCGTCAGTACCTGCTGCTTTGGTTACATCAAGATGCTACGAAATCCGAAGGATCTTAGGAGCAGAAAAATTAACACAATCCAAGACAGCATTAGTTTGGTGAGAAAAATTTTGCACTTCTCTACCTTTATCTCCAGATGGGAGAAATTGGCAAATGCCACAGCATAAGAACTTCAGCCATTGCCGGTGGCTCTTACACCACAGTCCTTTTAATCTGTAGAATAAGAATTGAAGTCCCCTTGGACGATGGTAAAACCTCCTTGACAATTCTCCACCAACTCTTTTCTGAAGTATATTGAAGCTTGGTAGTGAATTTCTCCTTACACAGAAACTGGGATTGCCGAATCGCATGAACTGCAACCTTGCACGTGTTGATGAATACAAATCTGTCCTTTTCCCTCTTTGAAAGAATTCATCACCTGTGTGCCTTTCGCTTTACTTGGATAGCTTTCTTAAACTGGGTGTTACATTAAGGTTTGTCCTTACTCGACACCTGGATCCGCTTTGAAGAGATATATTTTTAGACAGAGTCAACTATTGCCTGCTGGTACTTCTCTGCAGCTTTCTCTGGGCCTTCAAGGAGAAAGGCTCTCAACTGCTGTGAACAAAGAGTGTTTACAAAACCGTCCCAATCACCTTTTTTGTATTGCAAGATTATTTGTTCATGCTTTATTGGAGGCAGAATATGAAGGATTCCACTTCCAATGACAATAACTTGATCACTTGTGAAAGCATGAGCGTCTACCTTAAAGGAGCTTGGGTGATCTGTGAGGAAGTGGTCAAAACGAAACAATCTGTTTGGGTTGTGATGCATGTCGAAATTGACAAGTTGAAGAAACCAAAGGTGCTATGCACATACTAATATTAATTATACTACAACTATTAATGCCACGCATGCTAAGGGGATTAATGTGGAGCTTTCAAGAAATATTTAGGTGAATGTTGATCTAAATTAAAACAAACTGTGAACATGCAGATTTTCAAAAAGGTGACAAAGTCATAACTCAAGAACGGCTTATATTATTAAGTTATACCTTTAAGCGTAGGTTGTGGTGGACTGAACCAGCCAGATGGCCCAATGTGTATATTATTAATATTACCACTAGAGTTACTACAACTAATGACACCAAGGGTATTAAGGTGAAACTTTTAGAGAACACTTAGGGAGAGATTCAATTAAACAAAAATTATATGCATACAGCTTCTCAAAATGGCATATAAGGCTATATCATAGACTGAACCGCTCTATAAAAGCAAGATTATTATTAAAGCTTTTAAAGGAGCTAATTCGATTGGAAACTAAAAGTTCTAGTGCCCTCTGTAAGAGTCAAAAGAGAGTGGAGGGCAAGCAGCCCTCTGCCCAAGCCTATTCATTTTCTAAACACATCTAATCAAAAATTTGAGACAGGCGCTTTTTTCATCATAGTAGAACGGTCCAGTAACTATGTCTTAAGGGGTATTGGGTTTGTCTACCCCCCTCCCATTGTGCAATTGGCCTATTATGTTGTAAAACTAAATGTTGCTTTAAAACTAAATGAAAAGGCACTGTGTGCATGGTTGCCAATAAGATACCTCAGCAATAGATCGAAAATGACTGGGGTGTTAAGTTGAAACTATTGGGACTACTACGATCACTACTTCTTCTCTTACAATTTAAATAAATCAAAAGAGTGTATGTGCATCCAGGTTACTAAGGAGAATATATAATATTTTTGGGAATGGCATTAAATTTTATGTTTCAGGTTAACTTTAGGAGGTATAAAATTAAATTAAAAAATACTATTTCTGTCAGGATTTAAAATTGTAGTAAAAGTTTCTCCAACATACAAATAGCAAGCCAAATTATAGAATCTTGTAGAAAAAAACTGAAAAGATATAAAGTATTTCTTTTATCCATGAAAAAGACTATTTCAATACACAACGAACAGAAATTAATTAAAACAAATTTTTCTCACGAAACGAGTTTTTTAAAGGAAAGGATAGAGCTCCAGTAAACCAAAAATGAGCACAAATAAATTTAAATAGTCTTCCAAGCGTAAAACTACCACAAATCGTAATCAGTAAATAAATGAAACCGAAAACAAACAGGAATTACAATGAATAATCGAGTCAAACTAAAGTGAGCAAAATTAAAATGAGTAGGGCTGACAAACCCCATGTCTTTTCAAGACCAGAAGATAATTTGTACTCCACTGAAAACAATATATGTTTTAAATGTTTTCACTTTTTTGACTTCAATAAATACAAAATTATAAAAACTTTAAAAAATAAATATCAGTATATGTATATTAAACTAAACAATCCACGGTCGTTGGTTTTTTGTTTTAGTTAAGTACAAATTATGTTCTGGTCTTGAGAGAGCATGGGGGTTGAATATATTAGTTTTAGAAATGTGGTGACCTGGCTTAAGGAGCCAGGATACCAGGACCTTGGGGAGAAGCTTGTCCAAAGCCTGGAAAAAAAGGAGGTATGGGCGATGGGCTAATCACAAATACCCATTAAAAATGATGATTTTTGAATTGACAACGAATAGCCTCGGATCTGATTATAGTTCACATATGACGATCACGGACCCCCGCGGGCACGTTTTCTGACAACGAAACAATCTTTTCGCCTTGGGTTTTGGAATGTATGGGCTACTAACCCTGACAACCAGCCTGGCCACTCTGAGGGAGTAATTAAGACCATGTGTCTTATAATGGCCAAGCGAAGTCAAATTCACTGGTTTTGGATCTATGCAAGTTGATGGGCATAAAGTTTTACTCCGGGAAGGAGACTAGAGGGGAAACTAGAGTAACTCTAGCCTACGTGAAACAACAAAGAAATCGATGCTTGAGTTTGTGCCGAAAAATGACAAATGAAGCTCGTTTTGTTAGCTTTCAATCTAAATTGACAATCATAGCTGCTTGTACCCCGACAAATGAAGCAGATGATTCAACGAAAGATGTGTGTACGTGATTAACACTACTGCGGTTAATGTAAGACATGATGTTAGCAGCTGGTTCGTATATACGGATCATTTAGATGGATTTTGTCTTAAGGAGCACAGAAAAGGTTCTAGGAGAATACAGATTCAAAAGGAAAGAAAAACTTTCATGGAATTAGATCTTGCTAATGATTTAACCATTCCAGATGAAAGTTTGAGCAAAACAAATGAGCTTTTAGAGGTTTTGTGGTTAACGGGGCTAGAATGGGTTTGAAGTTAACGTTAAGAATACTACGTGGGTAAGGCTAGGAAAAAATGAAGCTGAAAAGTGATGTTGGGTAACCAAAATATCGGTCAAGTGGATAGCTTCACTTACCTAGTTTGTATTATTAGTAAAGACGATGGGAATAGTGAAGATGTTAGAAGTAGAATAGACAAGGCTTAACGTGTTTTCTCACATTTGAAAATAAGCTTGAAAGAACAGGAAGATAAGTCGGAGAACCAAGATTAAAATATTGGAAGCTAAAATAATGACAATAGTCAAATATAAGTCTGAAGCAGGGGTGCTCCAAAAAACAGACGAGATGTTTTTCCATAGAAATTGCCTACTGATGGTTTTCGGTACCCAGCTTACTCACCGTATTTTAAACAGAAGACTGTACAAAAAGTATGGTTCTATCCTGTTTTCTAGGGCTACAATGAGAGAAAAGTTGAAATGGCTAGGGCACGTTCTTCGGATGAAGGATGACACATTGCCGAAGATTATTCTTTTTGGCCAACCGTCTAGGGCTAAACGGAAAGCAGGCCGTCCCCTGTCGGGATGGAGGATGTCATAATGAAAGGTTTAAGAGAAATGGTAACTTACTGGGGGCTAGAGAGGGAGGCTCTGAATAAATTAGGATGGAAGGGGAGCATGTGCAGCTGTGTTAGCCTCAGTCGGCTGGGTGCTGCGATGAGTTGTTATTAGTAGTAGCAGTAATCACCTGATGGGAATACACGGAGTCAGATAGACCATATTCTTATTAGGAAGGGGTATAAGTACTGTCAGGAAGATGTTCTATCTTTTTGTGCAGGTGATTCATGCTCGGGTCACCAACTTCTGATTACTAATTTTAAGTTAAAGCTAAAGACTGTTGGCAATCGCAAAAAGACTATGGAAGTGTGTGACGTTCAGAAGCTCTGTGATGAACATATTAGGGAATCTTATTATGCTTCCCTATCTAATAAATTTGAAAGCCTAACACGCAATAAAACGTTTGTTGCAGTTGACGAGAAGGGGAGCATATTTACGGATTCTATAAGAGGTGGGATGGAAGAGTTAATTGGTTACCAGAAAAAGATGAGGGACCTGTGGATCAGTGATGGCTTCTGGAAACTCATACAAAAGAGGAAACAAATAAAGACCCAGCTAAAATACTGCAACAGTAATGTCACTCTACTCTATAAAGACCACGTCAAAACCCAATATAAATAAACCCATAAAGCTGTAAAGCAATCTGCAAGGAATGACAGACGTTGCTTCTTGGAAACAAAGGCAGCTGAAGCCGTTGTCAGCAAAGGTCACAGTAGAACAGTGTACCAAATCACAAGGAGGATCAATGGTGACTTTCTAAAACCTCCATGCACGGTTGAAAGTAAAAAGGGTGAAGTATTTACGAGAAAAGAAGATAATGATAACAGATGACTTGACTTGACTTGCTTTATTTACTACTAATTACAAAATAAACTATATACAAGCAACCGCCCGGAGAAGGCTCAAAAAGCCTGATGAAAGACGGCTGCAATCCTCTAATTCTCAACCTCTCAAAATTCTAATTCTCCAAAAAAAAATAAAAGACATAAAAAAAAAAAAACTTGAACACTCTCTCTCTCAAAATAAACAATAATACCAAAAACTATGAAGAAAAGAAAAAAAAAAACATTAATGATGACAATAATAATAAATTACCTCCCCTCTCCCAATAAATGTTTTTTTATTTTTACTTTAAACGACCCAGTTGGCGTTCGGGAAGCTGAACACATTGGGTCGTTTAAAGTAA
>JAQQPU010023967.1:0-12961 GCA_029168905.1 Artemia sp. Kazakhstan ARC1039 | reverse complement strand
AAAGTCATACAGATGGCTTTTCATAGTTCCAAATGCAGTTCAGGCAAGTTGGTGGTCACATATCAATCCTAAAACTTAGTCAACCTACCTGAGAGTTGATGTGGCCAGGAAAATTAGGCTCAGGATGCTTCTTCATCAGCAAGTTCTGTAGACATTGTCTGTTATGAGTCAACCCAAAAATCTTAGTCATCTCTATTGTAAGGTTTTCCTTGTATATTCGAGCAAACCAGAAATCAGAACCAAGTTCAGCAAAGCTCTTTTCTTTGAAAATACTACATTAAGAAAGGAACTTGTTCTGAAATGCCCTTTGAAAAGAACATAACATAAGATAACATAGCATAACATAACATAACATAACCTAACCTCACATTTGAAATTACTAAGAAACCGGGGGACCTTTGAGGACCAGGGGCTTCCTTTGGGGTTGGGGTGGGGTATGAGAGCCCTTTTGTGGTTGGGGTAGAGGGCCTCACGACACTGTTCAAATGGAACTTGTGTATTATAACGACCACAGAGTTTCACCCTCAAATTCTCTTCTAAAACCTTTTCTAAAATCATCTTTTAAAATGTCTCTAACTGTTTCGCCGAAATAATTCCCTAAAATGTCTAAAACGGTTCCGCCCAAATAACCCTAAACGTAATTTCTGCGTGTTACTTTTGTTTTTGGCATCCCTGCGCTGTCACATTTCAAATTTCTAAGAAACCCTTTCGTGAATCAATAATTCCCCTTAGAAACAACAAATTAATTCCCCTTTTCTTGACAAATCAATCAACCATGACATCATCTGTCAGACATTAAAACTTTGCCTGGAAACAATAATCGACCTTTGGAAATTTATGTCATTGACCCACTTTGATTAACCACGTGTTCTCCCCGTTAGACTCAATAATCCAGAAAACATCCATCAAAGTGAGAAAATTCCTGTTTTTCCATTCTCACTGACAAAAACCATAAAACAGACATAAATTGATGTTGACATCCATGAAAAACATCAAATAAATTGACCAACACTCATAACCGTCCAAGAAACATCCATAAAAGTGAGAAAATTCCTGTTTTTTCAAGTGAGAAAAATTCTGTTTTTTTATTCTCAGTGAGAAAACCATCTCCCTAGGGACTCTATGCCCATATATGGTGTGGGGTTCGGACCTCATGAGGCCTTTCTACTAAAGTGTCCTGGTGGTATCTCACTTTACATCCGTTAGAATGTAAATTTTACCAGGCTATCAGAGTGCGAATCTATTTTCTCTACACAACTAAATCTCAGATGTATTTATTCAATAATTGTTAACATAGTTATCGGCCAAAATTCCTATATACTCTTCTTATTTTATAAACCTCCTCCATTTCCGACCTCATGTTTTTGTAATCTGTTTGATGATTTTTCTAATTTTATTAACCTACCCCATAAAAAGGCAATAGTTCTTGGGGACTTTAATTGCAACCTACTAAATGTTGGTAAAAATATTGAATCTGACACTTTTTTTGAATCGGTAACCGCGAGTGGTCTTCTACCCACAAGGCTCCGTTTTAGGCCCTATTTTATTTCTCCTATATATCAATGATCTTGTTATAGACCTGGGCCCTTCAGTGTATCCTGTATTATTTGCTGATGACAGCAACTTCTTCATCACTGGCACCAATCTATCATTGGCAATAACGTCTGCCCAAGTCCTTCTGAACAGAGTCCAGGCATGGTGCCTTGTGAATAACATGACCATTAATAGCAAAAAAAGTCAAATAGTATTATTCAGAACCCCCTACAACAAAATCCCACACCTCCCACAAGTGGAGGTTGCCAAGTTTCTTGGTGTATTTATTGACTCATGTTTGTCATTCTCTAATCATATTTCTTACATAACAGCAATAATTTTGAGACAAGTAGCTATGATTAACAGTGTGAATTATTTTCTTCCTCCTGACATCCTAGTTACCCTCTATTATTCCTTTATTTTTCCTTACCTTTCTTATTGCGGATCTGTTTGGGGAAATACAAAACGGTCCTTCACTAAAAAACTCAAATTTGCCCAAAACCGTGCCATTAAAGCAGTTTTTCGGCTTCCCCGTTTATATCCAACTCGTGATTTGTATTCAGATTTTGGAATAGCTCCACTTGATCAAATCATCCAAAAACTAAACTTATCGCTTGCTTACTCTTGCTACTTGCTACTTGCTACTTGCCACTTGCTTGATTTTTTGAATGAAATTTCTGCATTGTGTTTCCAAGAGGTGAATTCAAGAAAGAATTAGTTTTTTACTTACAATTTTTTCATAATTTCTCGAATGAAATTTCCATATTGTGCACACAAGAGGTGAATTCACGAAAGAGTTTGTTACTTACTTACAAAATTTTCATTGTTTCTTGATTGAAATTTCTGTATTGTGCATCCAAGAGGTGAATTCAAGAAACAGTTGGTTACTTACTTACAATTTTTTCATAATTTCTCGAATGAGATGTCTGTATTGTGTATCCAAGAGGTGAATTCAAGAAAGAGTTTGTTACTTACTTACAGTTTTTTCATAATTCCTTGAATGAAATTTCTATATTGTGCATTCAAGAGGTGAATTCAAGAAAGAGTTTGTAGCTTGCTTACAATTTTTCATAATTTCTTGAATAATGTGTCTGTATTGTGTATCCAAGAGGGAAGTCATGAACCAGTTTGTTACTTACTTACAATTTTTTCATAATTTCTGCAATGAAATTTCTGTATTGTGTATCTAAGACGTGAATCCAAGAAACAGTTGGTTACTTACTTCCAATTTTTTCGTTATTTCTTGAATGAAGTGCGTGTATTGTGTGTCCAATAGGTGAATTGAAGAAACAGTTTGTTTCTTACTTACAATTTTTTGATAATATCTTGAATGAAATTTCTGTATTGTGTATCCAAGAGGTGAATTCAAGAAAGAGTTTGTTACTTACTTACAATTTTTCATATTTTCATGAATGAAATTTCCGTGTTGTGTATCCAAGAGGTGAATACAAGAAAGAGTTTGTTACTTACTTAAAATTTTCTCATAATTTCCTGGATGAAATCTCCATGTTATGTTTCCGAGAAGCGAACTCAAGAAAGAGTTAATTACTTACTTAAAATTGTTTCATAATTTATCGAATGAAATTTCTGTATTGTGTATCAAAGAGGTGAGTTCAAGAAAGAGTTTGTTAGTTACTTACAATATTTCATAATTTCTTGAATGGAATTTCTGTATTGTGAATCCAAGAGGTGAATTCAGGAAAGAGTTCCTTCCTTACTTACAATTTTTTCATAATTTCTTGAATGAAATGTCTGTATTGTGTATCCAAGAGGCAAATTCAATAAAGAGTTTGATACTTACTTATAATTTTTTCATATTTTTTTGAATGAAATTTCTGCATTGTATATCCAAGAGGCAAATTCAGGAAAGAGTTTGTTAGTTACTTACAATTTGATTATAATTTCAGATGTAAAATTTAAAATGTTTTAGATGTAAAATGCGATACAAAATTAGATGTATTTTAGCCACACAAATCATGGTTGCGCCAGGCTTTAACTTCACAAAGAACAAACTCTAGCTTATAGTAGTTGGAAACTTAAAACACATTTTAGAAAATTCTGTCAAGTGAGGAAGACTTTCCATATGAAGTTGATTCAGGAATGATAGCTTTTATTTCGATTATTCTTGATTAAAAATTATACAATTAAAACTAATGAAACCCCAGAAAAATACTGTCGGCTTGCAAAAAAACTGCACCATTGGAGTCACCATAGCCGAAAAAATTATTTAGAGAATAACTATTCCAATTTTGAGCATTTCTTAGAGAATAACAGTCCCAATTTTGACGTTTAAGCATTTATTTGAAAGCTAATTTTTACTGCTATTTACTTCCAGGAAGAGAGCAAAAAACAACATAGTAATAAATAATAGTAGTAACCTATCATTAGGTTTTATGGGCACACCATATTTGGGAGACAATTGGAAACCAACCAGAACACCACCATCGTATATTACGACCATGTATATATCTACGCGAGAACGGGACTCCAAATATAGGAGAGTAAAAATAGTCTTTGACAGTAAATCTAATGATGGTGCTCCAAATATGGGAGACTAAAAATAGCCGTAGCCAAGAAGCCCTAACAACCACTCATAGGAACCAGAGCCAAAATAAGGACGGATTTTCAATGTAACTCATATTAGTAAGAGAATAGAATTAAGAGAGAACAGATTGATTATACTCGTTTATTTAACAAGAAATATATATTATCAATGATGAGTGGTATATTTACACTATTAGAATTTGATAATGGAGTTGGTAGCAGCAGCAATGATACAAAGACGAGAGTACCAAACATAGCAGTAGAAGTTACAAGAGGATCTCGACTGAGCCTTGAATAGGATGATGTGTATGCAAGATATGTGATATCATTGAGTAAATTAAATTTGAGGAGCACTTATACTTTGCAGTGAAAGTTGATATGGTGCCTATAAATAGACTTCAAGCTGCTTTAAATGCAATACAGAAAAATATATAGGAGAATAAATTGTATCAATCATTGAGGGGTATTTATATATATTATTGTAGTAATTATATGCATAATAAAAATGTTTTGAAATCGAATTTTTTTTATTCTTGTTATATTTTTAGTAGGTTACCGAATGTACTTGAAGTAGAAAGAATCCTGGTTAGTCTGAAGTCAGCTTTAAGAGCGTTAGGAATGAAAAATGGATGGATTTGAGAAAGAGAAAATTGTGCTGAATCTTGTGATTATGGAAAAATGTTTGATTCTAGATGTTGATTTTCTAGTTATCTCTTCAAAGGAAAATATTATCTCAAAGAATACTTGACAATATAATGAGAAATGATTATCCATCATTAGACTATTGAATGCAACTTTTACGATGTGGGTCAAACGCATTTACTCAGTTTATTGATATATTAATTGAAAAAAAATTATATTGTGGGTTTGCGTTTGAACACACTACCTTAGAAATTTAAGACTATCTAAATCAGAACAATAAACAAATTGAGAATTTAGAAGATCCTGTTCAAACAGGTTTTATGATGTCATGTGATTACTCCTCTCTCTCTCCCCCTCTCTTTCTTTGTATCTCTGTCTCTCTCTCTCTGTCTGTCTCACTCTCTTTATTTCTTTCTCAATTTATTGATCGTGGATCAGTTTGGAGACATGCGAACTAATTTGCTATCATTAGGCTGGATACGGACATATAAAATGAAATAAACACAGGTAAAAAACAATAGATTTATTGGGACTTACATGTTTAGGTGCACAGCAGTGAGTCACTTTAAACGACAACAATGGTGACTGAGATACAACATGAAAGAATTGCCAAGCTTGAATGGCCAAAAAATTCTATCTGAATGGTCCTGACTCTCCTTTACGAATACTTTCAAAAAGCATTTTTACCCCACTATCAAACGTAGCTCTTCAGTCCTGCGCTGTAAGAACTGGCTCATAATTGGCCGAAGTGGTCCGAGGATGCGAACCTTTCGTCCAATAAATTCTTTAAATATTTCTGATGATTCAAACGTTCACACGGCTCTTATAGTTTAAACTTCCTTAGAAATATTGTACGTAGCATATTTTTCATTACTCACTCTCTTAGCGAAATCTAAAGCTTGGATAGCGCCGTTCTTTGTCTGGGGGAGACTGCACTTTTTCTCTTTGCTGATTGAGGACTTTTCATTTTTGAAACTAGATTTAACTTAATTAGAGGAAATCGGAATTATCTTTAAAAAGAAGGAACTTTGGTATTTTAAATACATTGCATTTTACTCATGGTACATATTACCCTTCCCATCAATTAATGACGCCCAAACATTAGTAATTGCTTGCCTTTGGGCTTTTAAAATGTTCGCCATTTATTAACTATTTCTTCTACATAATTATTTTATATTTATGTTATGGCTTAATCAGGAGTGCTAAAAATTTTCTCTATTACTTTTCTTATTTTATTCTACATCCCTATTTAAAATTAATCTACCGGACTAAGAATATTCATGGTTCTAGGCTAGCTACTATACTAAAGATTTTTTTTCTATGTCTAACGCTGATTACTTTTACTTTTCCAACAAGGTTGGGGCTATTCTACCTTTGCATAAGTTTTTTGAATTCACTTTTTACAAGGCTTTTTATTGCTGCCTATATGGCATACTACATTCTATCTACGCTACATTAAACGAATATCATGATAATGCTACACCTAATTCTACTTGAACGTCTAGCGGTACATACATGAATGATTTATAACAAACAATATTGGGTTTACCATATTCACTGGTAACATTAAAACACTTTTCACTATTGGGATTTTTGAGTTATCAAAGTTATTAGGAAGTAACATATGTAAATTCACATCTATTTCATCACCTTCGAGTCTTTAGTGTACTCCATCCTTCTGTTGTAAATTATTGTCCTAAACTCTTTTTGTCTTGGCAAAATTTTTGAAGCATTTACGTTATGGTTTCTTCATGGAACAGTTCGAGCCTGATTGTGTTCACACGACACGTTAACTGGGAAATGATGATTCCCACTACAGGTGTTGGCATATGGTATCAGGGTTCATTCTCACCTGCCTTTTTTTATAGTTCATAGGGCGCCTTATCATTAAGGGGTCGAACACTGGGAGTGCGTTTATTTTCTTCTCAGCATATCATTTTTAGGATATTTTGAGGCACATAGAGAATGTATTCTCGCGTAAAATTGTTCATTTGTGCCTTTTATAAAATTGTTAGCTCATGGCTTGCGTCGATTAACCTTTGCGGTGATTCCTAGGTTAATCACGGGGGAATTGAAGTTTGGATTTGGAACGGGTTGACATCGAACTATAGTGACTCTTTGAACATATTGTCTTTAACTTCAACTTCAAATATCTTCAAATATCTTCAAATATCATTTAACTTCAAATATCGTTAAATATCATTTAACTTCAAATATCATCACTATACAGTCAAATGATTCTGCGGTCCATAATGATTATCAAGAGCGATATTTCTGTATTTATATCTTGTACTGATCGATGGGGTTCTCAACATTTATGTGATTATATAGTTCGATAAAGCACTGGATACCGAGATTCAAATATAATTTTACCTGATACGTAATATGGTTTGTGGTCGAAGAAACAATGATCAAAGGTAACTGTTGTTTTCGTAGACGAAGCTGGGATGAAAATTGCCTGGAGTCTATGGTGAGTACTCTTCGTTGGTTGAGATATGATGAAAATAAATGCTACTGGGTTGTATCTGTACTGGGCAACTCATTGTAATCCTCAATATCTAATGTGTCCATCCACTTCCTGTAATAAAAATAACGAGGCAGAATCACACGTTCTTTGAAGTAAATATTCATAGTAAAAATAAGTCAAGCATTAGTTGGGTACATAAACCCCAAGCTACGAGACAGAGTTAAATAAATACACCAATATTAGTACTCACAACGAAATTTTTTTTTTGTTTATAATAAAACGACATAATTCCGATTGGGAAATCTAAAACAGAGATGTCTTCAAATTTGTTTTGAGAACGGAAACATCGATAAAGGACTTATATAATTCTTCAATACTTATTAAATAAACATAATTTTCCCTACATTATTAAGTTTGAGGTCTAATTTTACAACATATTTCATGCCTGCATTGTTCACGCACGTCCGTGCTGTTTAAGAAACGTATGATGCAGCGTCATAACCACACGGTTTTACGTAAACGATACTACAATGAGGGAACATGACATAACAAGGACGAGTGGAGACCTCTATACCCACTCGTTTTCTAATGTCTTCCCTATTTCTTGGCTTAGACATTCTCATGGGGCTCCGGGTTTAACCTCTGCATTTCAGCTGTTTCCCCGTGTTCTTCTCTTGGTTTCCGTCTTCTTAGTCTTAGGATTTTTCCGTAATTAAAAGTAAATAGGGTTCTTATGGTCAGGGAGGTTGCGAATACGAAACATACGGTCAATAGTATGTTCCACCAGAAATTGGTCGATTCTTTGAGTTCATTCGTGTTTCTTTCTAGTCTTGTTACTTGTTGAAACAAGGTCTCGAAGGGTTTGGGCTCCAATTTCATAAAGATCTTCCATGCGTCCTGGCTAGCTAGCAATGAATTTTTCTGCTTGGATATTAATCCATGTTTTACAATGTCTTGGGCCACTGCGTGAACAACGAGGATTATGGTGATATTCTTAAGCCTCATCTTATTTTTTGTTTCTAGAATTAATTTATCATTAATTGTACCCATTTTTTGCAAGATTCTTTTGTATACTGCTTTGTTATTATTATATTTTTTTTCAAAGGCACTTTAATTTTTACTTAGGTTATTTCTTATTATGTAATCATTTTGTGGCATTGGCTAAAGAAAACTGATTTGTAGACGTAAAACGGAATAAATATTTTTTTATGATTAGATAGGTTAGGAAGTAAAGTTAGGGCTTCCGAGCTTAATTCTTGTCGTGATATACCTCTATGACTGGTTGAGGTATAACTTTAAAGCGTTGCTAATAATCGCTATACGATTTAATTTTATATTACGTTTCTCGAGTAATAAACACATGAATAGGTAAACGTGCAGCACATAATTACACTGGTATCCTATTTTTTTTGGGGTAGCCTTAAAATAATTATAATCTGCGCTAAGACAAAATAGTTTATATATATGAGGTTAATTTCTTCCACAGTTACCTACTAATAGGTAGTTTTGAGTTTAGAATCTTCTCTTAATTTTCTTGTTACTCTTTTTATAGGCGTCTCTTTTTCTTTGGTAAGTTTTCATACGTTTCAGGAATAATTTACTACCAAGGGATTTGTATTCTTCAGATTCAGGGTCAAATAAAATTGTTTGTAATATTGAATTTCCGCCAAAGGATGATGTATGCCTTCATATTTGACACATTGGGGATTTTTTTCGAGGTTATAGCATATTTTGGGGGCTCTGCATTTATCGAGGAGTAATAAGTCTGTTTGAGTGGGTCCCTTGCAATAGAAATACTTGTTTTTTTTGTAGCAATAAAAAATTTAGTATTTGTAGCGACGAAAAAAGTTGGCTGGCTATACTAAATGTGGTACTAAATACTGACCGCGTCAAAGGCGGTATTACGCCCAAAGGTCGTGAACTTACACCTTGTAATTTCTCCGATAGCGCCGCTTATAGCGCTAAAGATTGTGCTAACAAGGCCTACGCCACCCTCAATTAATGAGAGAAAATGAAATGTGTAGCCATATAAATATGACCTCTTCTCTTCGAGCTATCTGGAGATCAGATTCCTCTGGGA
This sequence comes from Artemia sp. Kazakhstan ARC1039, assembly GCA_029168905.1. Lineage (NCBI taxonomy): Eukaryota > Metazoa > Arthropoda > Branchiopoda > Anostraca > Artemiidae > Artemia > Artemia sp. Kazakhstan ARC1039. Next base: position 3,695 of record JAQQPU010023967.1, on the reverse strand, counting down.
GCGCTACCTTGGAGACATGCGAACTAATTAGCTATTATTAGGCTGGATACGGACATATAAAATGAAATAAACACAGGTAAAAAACAATAGATTTATTGGGACTTACATATTTAGGTGCACAGCAGTGAGTCACTTCAAACGACAGCAATGGTGACTGAGATACAACATGAAAGAATTGCCAAGCTTGAATGGCCAAAAAATTCTATCTGAATGGTCCTGACTCTCCTTTACGAATACTTTCAAAAAGCATTTTTACCCGACTATCAAACGTAGCTCTTCAGTCCTGCGCTGTAAGAACTGGCTCATAATTGGCCCAAGTGGTCCGAGGATGCGAACCTTTCGTCCAATAAATTCTTTTAAATATTTCCTGATGATTCAAACGTTCACACGGCTCTTATAGTTTAAACTTCCTTAGAAATATTGTACGTAGCATATTTGTTATTACTCACTCTCTTAGCGAAATCTAAAGCTTGGATAGCACCGTTCTTTGTCTGGGGGTGACTGCACTTTTTCTCTTTGCTGATTGAGGACTTTTCATTTTTGAAACTAGATTTAACTTAATTAGAGGAAGTCGGAAATATCTTTAAAAAGAAGGAACTTTGGTATTTTAAATACATTGCATTTTACTCATGGTACAAATTCCTTGTATGGTAATGTGACAAATGGGTATTCAAATGAATTGATCTTTTCAATTATGTGTTGATCGCTAATGAGTGGCCAATAACATGGTCTAATTTTTATATCATGTTTGTGATATTTTCTCAGAAGATCATATGTATCTTTAAGAGTACAATCAACAAGAGCGACTTCATTCTCGCCATTGAATTTGATGGTGGGAGAGGGTTTCGTCAAAAAGTCACTTGTTTTATTCAAATCATTGTAGAGTGGATCAGGTAAATTGGACATGAATTTCACATAGAAATCATTGGGCATTGTTAATGTCTTCAATTGCTACCCAAGAATCAAAATTAGAGTTGTACCCTAGCTGACGAACAAGCAACTGTCTCTTGCTCCTACGACTACGAATCTTTAATATGTTTTCAGTTTGATAGATTTCAATATTATTTTTAAGTTTTTGTAATTCATAATCATAAAAACCACCCAGAAACTCTTCATTTTTGGTGTCTCGTAGACGATATGTTATGGGTTCAGTGTCTAGGATTTTTGACACTTTAAAAAGGTCAGTGGACCATAAGTATTTCCCATTTTGAAAAGTATTAGTTGTTCTATTAATTCGAACAGTATGACCGGCACTGAATTTTTTCTTCACAACCTTTTCACTGGAACTGGAATATTGTTTAAGAAAAGTGTCAAATGTACTATGCTCCAATCCTTAATGAATTTCCTGAGGGCTAACGTTAAGATCGATGGGGTCGTTGATTATAAATTTGTATGATTTTATCTAAATATTGAGCAAAAGCAGCCGTAATTTTCAACATACAATATCTCGAAATTAAGAGTCGAATAGTTCTTATTAATTGTTCGGCCAATGCAGCCTTTATTGGACAATGACAATGATAGAGCATTGTTTTATATTTGAATAATACCTTTTCTACATGTGGACTAACGAATTCACTACCACGATCAGTTTTAATTTTTCTATAACTATCTTGTTCATGAATACTTTCTATAGCCTGAGCAACTTCAACACCTCTCTTTGTCCGCAATGAAATAGCATATGCATAGCGACTAAGGACACTGATTGCAAGTAGTATACATTTTTAGGGTGTATTGTGACGTCTTTGAATCTCATCTAAAGGTAAAAGATCTGCTTGCATTATATGTAGTGGGAAATGGCTTTAGTTTTCCTTAATGGTTACCATGAACCCTATGATTTCGACGTAGAGTGTAACTTGGTTCATTCTGTAGATGATCTTTCGCGCTTTTGATGCCACCGCCAATATCAGTAACGACTTTAGAAAGTCTTGTGGGGGAACTTAGACTTTCCACTTGACACATTTTTTCATACATATCATTTCAAAACTTCAACCATTTTGAACGTGAATACATAGTGAAGTGTCCGCTATGCTTCGCATACTAGTGGGTGAGGATGATGCTGACAATGAGTTCATATCAATAGGTGTTCACTTTTGTCTAGGCATAGCAGTAGCCACCGTTGTCAACAAATCTAAATTGTCAAATCTACTGCTACTAGGTGTGCTAGTATTTTCCAGGATTGATTTAAAATCTTCTTTTTCTTTTTTAAATGATGTTGTTGTTGTTGTTATTAGAGGACTAGTAGTAGTAGTACTATGATCCTTTAAAATCTTTAGAATTTGCTTATTGGTAATAAGACTTTTCGAGAAGTTTAATTTATTTACAAGTTGTATAGGTGATTTTCAAATGGTATTAGTCCTTTAAGATTAGTAACCATATCATTAATTAAATCAAATAGATTATAAATTTTCCCTAGAATTATAATTCGTTTCCCATTTCTATCCACTTGACCAGGGTGATCTTAACGACCACTTTCCAACATGAGATACGTTAAGACTATTTTACTCTGTTCATGATATTACTGTGGCTGTAGGTTTCCAATACTTGACACTATTGAGTTCAATTCCTCCTCCTTTGATTTTGTTGTTGCTGTTCCAGCAGCAGAATCTTGAATAGATGTTTCCTTTTTGGGATCATTGACACTTATTTTGACTGGTCTTTTGTTAGAGGGTTTATGTTTGTCCACTCGTCGAACTGCATCTTGAAGTAAAACTAGTTTTTTATCATCGGCAATATTCTCATCATTAATGAATTTACTTAGATTGTCCTCAAAGTGCTCCATGGGTGAAACGGCGAGTTCTTATTGGGTCAATTTATAGGGTTTAGTCATTTAGAGAAAACTGTTTACATGTCCTGCAGTTATTGGCAGTAAAAGTGTAAAAAAGCTACCACCCGCCTGGAGAAGACGTTTTTATTTAAAAATTTTTCCTTTCTTTTTGCAAGCCAAGGCACGTACAATAGAAAGATGTTGTTTTGTATGTTGTCTAACACCTTCTGGCCATTGAATATGACCCTTGGTTAAATTTGAACAAAGTTCAGATATTAGATTGATAAATCTTTGTCAATACCATGTTTGACCATGGCTACGGAAAATAAACGTTTATTTTCATGAAGTTTCATTAATGTCATGATGGCAACTAATATACTTTTTTACTGTTCACCGGAAGATATACTTGCATTTGGTCGTCAAAAATATCTGTAACTAAACGCAAATCAACAAATTTTAGAGCACTGGGATATATTTGTTTATTGAGAGTTATTAGAGAACTTGAATCGTGAATAACTCTTTAAATGATATAGTTAGTACAGTTCAAAGCAAGTGTTTTCATACTTTTGTTCTGATGAAAGAGATTGTGTAGAACTATAGTTATGGAAATCTGTTCATGATGTGAGCGAACAGAAAACAATTGCAGCATTCCCTGGGACCATTGTTCAATGGATTCAGCTAAATCATCAATAATCAGCCGAGTTTGGTTCAATAATATTGAAAACATCAAGTCCCCGTATGAATTGTACCTGCAGCAGCACAGTATATAGTGCAACAATAGCTTTTATTCTATCATATGACTCTTGCCAAACACTATAGCAATAGCAGATGATTTTCGGATTTTACACAAACATTTATTAAAATTTTAATGATTTTAGTTAAAAGTGTTGTCTTTTCCGACATTGATGGAGCATAAAGAAATGATCTGAAT
>JAQQPU010023961.1:0-12967 GCA_029168905.1 Artemia sp. Kazakhstan ARC1039 | reverse complement strand
TTGCAAGGTTTCACTCAAGATCAAAGGTCAGGGCCCTCTAGAGGGAGGAGTGGAGGTAGGAACTTCAGAACACCTTCCCAGGACATACTTTAGCCTGTAGACCCATCCCTGAAAGTTTTGTTTTCCTAACCTGTCCTCTTTCCAAGATAGCCAAAAGTAGCTTAAGTAGAATTTTATCAAATGCTGGAGCTATGCTCCTGATGGGAACAAGGTTAAAAAAAAGAAATTTATCAATTATTCCCCCTTTGTTACTGTTTCTAAATGTAAGAAAAAGTGCTATTACAACTAAATCCTAAAACATGTCGATACAACTGGAACTTTTAGATTCCTGAATTTATACTTTCTCAGCATGATAGTTGTCACCCAGACAATACCCCTCGAATTCTGATTGGGTAAATTTTTGACAGTTCATATCATTGACTTACATATAAAGTAAACATACTACATGATGCCTTTTTTATGCTCTTTCCAAATATAACAATAATTTTTTTCAGAAATGAATTTTACCCCCACCTCTATATATACTAATTCAGGGTATATATTTGCACAAGAGGGCAGTGGGGGTAAAGTTTATTTCTGATACAAATGAGAGGTAAGTTTAAAATCTACCCCCCTCCCTTCCTCTAATGTGCAAATATATACCCTGAATTGGTATATATAGCCTAGGGATGGGGGTAAGATTCATTTTGACAAAAATGATCATTATATTTGTTGAGCATAAAAAGGGCATCAAGTAGTATGTTTACTTTATTTGTAAGTCCATAATATGAACTGCTGAAAATTTACCTCTGATTGTCTATCAGATATATAATGGGTAGGCCTACAAAAAGAAAACAATAAGACCATAACAGTCTTCCTTTATAAAGTGTAATACACTTTATTGATTACATTACCATAGTTTTCTTCATATTTATCTACATCTTAAATAATATTTATTCAACAATTCCTTTGAAGTTCCTATATAGTCCAGGACCATATTTGGAACCACTAGGAGAGGGTGCATTGCCTGCACAGCATAGGCCTAAACAAGCTTATCAGGCAATACCACAAAGATAGCCCTTTTAACTACTAGTATTACCAACCAACATTTTAAACACATTTAAAAAAATACTTATTCAATAACTTCTTTGAAACCTTTTACAGTCTACAGTGATTTTTATGGGTACAGCAAACCTGTATTAGCAAAGGAACAATAAAAAATGGCCTATATAGTTCAGGACCATATCTGAACCATTAGGAGGGAGGTGCATTGTCTGCATAGCAATAGGCCTAAACAAACTTATCAGGCAATACCATGTAGATAGCCCTTTTAACCACTAGTATTACCAACCCAAAGTTAAATTACAGTCTAGGCTACTTTTTAGTTCATTTGACTTATTTACAAGTCAATCAGGCTTTTTATAACCTATAACTCACCAAATACTTCACCAGGCTTTGGAGCTGAAAATGCTATGTTAGGGCTAAAGGCTAAAAGAAGCTGTTTTTACTCACTCTGTCAGGTAGTTTTAGGTCTCGGGATTTTTTTTCAAGATTCTTTGCACAAGGGAACACAACAGTATGGTCCTCCCATTGACGAGACTCGAAAAAGACCACAAAAAGTAGACTTTTGTTGTTATTTTCTTCTTTATTCCTATTAGAGATGAGCGATTTTTACCAACAACATGGCTGCCACGAGTAGTTCTTTTTCTATCCGAGGGTGGCACTTCAAAAACGAATAAGGTCTATATTACCTGCCAAAACTGTAAAAGATACAATGGGCGGCAGAGTATAAAAAAGTGAAAAAAATGCAAAAAAAAAGACAAACAACAAAGTACGGTTTAACACGAATATATACAATGAAATGGGCCCTCAACATCGACATTCAAATAACACATTCAACTCAAGTCTGTCCCTGAAGAGTTACCCAAGGATGACCTAGAGTCATGAACTTTTTATGAAAACTCGCTACTCTAGCAGGAACTGCCAAGGCAGGGTCTATCAATCCAAATCTACTGATCAAATACCGGTTTTTGGACCATGGTGGTAGTCCAAGCAGATACTTAGCATATTTAAAATAAATCGTGCGCAACTTTTTCTTCTCTTCTGTGTGAAGCAACTCCAAAACGGAGAGATGTAGAGAAAACTCGGTAAAACAAATGCATTATACAATCGGGCTAAAATATCACGACTAAATCTCGCCTTGCTCAGGACAAGCTTTCCATATGCAGAACGAACTTTTCTAAGGGTATCAGCGATAATAAGTACGCGTGTGGCCTTGAGTGACGTACCGATCGGGACTCCAAGGTAAGTAAGTGATGGAACAGGTTTGATTTCCGTATCATCTAGCATAACGCATATGTCCTCAGTCGACACTTTATAATTGAAAAATAACAATTCAGTTTTCGATGGATTAGATGTATGGCCGACACGAGCATATTCTACCTTTAATGCATTAAAACAACTCTTTATTCCATTCAGGGTTCTACTAATGTTTAAAATGTCGTCGGCATAACCTATGAGCGACACATCAATCCCACATAAAATACACGACTGAATACAGAAAAACGAAATCCCAGTCTCAAATTTTGCTCCAAAATTTAGAGTTTTCTGTTTCAAAAGTCCTTATTTCCGGTAAGGTAAGGTTACGTAAAGTTACGGTAAGGTTAGGTAAGAACCTGCAGCCACTGATCCCCCATTCTCCTAAGCAGAGCAGCAAGTAATGTTTCTAAAATAACGAGCCTATCATGGGCACCCATAAGGGGGCCAGGGGGGCGCCCCCCTGCCTGAATGATGCTGCCTTATTTTTATATTTTAGTTCTGAGATTTCTATTATATAGATTAAAAGTGCCAATTAGACGAGGTTTGCCCCCCCCCCCTGGAATTCAGCTTATGGGCGGCCATGGAGCCTATCCAACGTTACAAGCATAAGACAATTTCCACAATTTTTGTAAAAAAAAGAGGGAAACCACCCGGGAAAAGGAGCAAGGTCTTGATGAGAATTACACCATTAAATACAGCATGTCTTTTGCTTTGAAAAGGAATGTTATTTGAGAACTATTAATGTAGGCAATTAATTTTAAGCAACTAATTTTAATTTTGTCTAATATATCTAATTCAATTGAATATTTAAATAAATTCATTCAATTTAATATATTCAATTTAACTTAATATATGCAATTAATTTTATTTAAAGGATCTTGTTCATTTGAGGCTTCCTAGAATTGTCTACAGTCGTATCCACTTCTGCATCAGACATTGGAGAGAAGGGCCATTGAATCTTTCTGTGGGCGAGGGTAAAGGCTTAGAATAGCGGCTCTCCTGTAGGAGACATGCTAGAACACAAAGCGACATTTATAGGTTGCTAACTTTATGTTTATTTTTATGGTACTTTCCCCATTTTTGATAATTCATCCCCACCACACTCCCAACCCTTATGTTCTAATATAGTTCTGGGCTATGTAAAGAACTATCATAATCATTGATAAATCCTTACTTTATAATAAGCAACGAGTATCAACGAATCATATTTACTTTTTTCCCCCATTTTACATGTTTTTGGATCAGTTTCCCTCAATTATGTTAGTTTTTATAGCCTAGACTATATACGTGGGGGGGGGGATGAATTTTCAAAACACGAACAAAACCACTGAAATGAAAATAAGATTAGCGATCTCAAATTTTCGCATGTCTCCTTCTGGAGAGCCGCTGTTCTATTCCTTTACCAAAAGTAACAATAATAGGGTGTAACCAGCATGTATATTCAAAGAAACAAACCCGAGAGAACGTATGGAAAAGGATTCCTCGCAATAATCATTCAAAACAATCTGGTTACTATAATCCTGATCTTAGAAACTTGGAATTCAGAGCTTGACTGGAGAACGCACAAAGCTCGTTGACGCCGCTAAAGGCAAACCCACGGTTCAAGACATTACTTTTATTGGATCTGTTCTAGAGGCTAGAATTTTATGCAGGACCACTTTCTTAATTTCTAACAGATGGTTCCGAATCTTAAAAAGGGTCTTTTGTCACGCCAACTTGAGAAAATGTTACTAAATTTCACTCCAATAGGAACAGAACAACCAAGAAACATATAAATCTATTCTTTTTTCTATTCATTACATAAAATGGTTTCAAAGTACCAAGGCATCAACATATAATTAATTTGTACCCCTCCCCCGGACCTATCTTGGGTCTATTCATACCTGAAAACTACGATTTTCTACCACTTTTCGCTAGTTTGTTTCAATATTATGTAGTTTTTTGACCACCAAGCTTACCACATTTTCGTCAGTGTTGCCAAAACTAATTAGCTAGATTTGACAACGCTTTTTGGTATTAAGAATTCCTACATTGAAAATCAGTTGATTCTCAAAAACAACAATACCTTCAAAGGAAAGTTACACTTTCTTAAGCGGGTTACTGCCATTTGTCTGTAACTTCTTTTTTGCTAATTTTTCACCGAAGTTTTTTTTTTTTTAATTCCTGATATTTTACTATCTGATTTTCTCGGTCAACTATATGGTTGTGGAGTTTTCCGAAAAGCCAATTGAAACAACCACAGTTCACTTTCACAGGCCGAGGTACTTTGAGTCCCCGCAGATTGACAACCTAAATGACCAATTTAGGGGAACGGGAGGGGACAATTGTACCCCTTGAATTAGAAAAATAAATCTTGTATATTTCATACCAAAAAAATGCACCCACCAGGTTTTTAAAAAATAACTTTTCTTGTATCTTCATAAAAAATGAAGAACAATCCTCACCCCTCCCACATTTTAAAGGAATTGACACCCCTAATGACAACAGAAATGAGGATATAAAAGTTCGAAAATACTCCAGAAGGTCTGAAGCCCAACCCACACCGTGAGTCATACCTTTAAATGAAAAGAATCCAAGATTTAAAAATTAGGTGCATTTCCTTTGATTTTAGCGTCATACTTGTATTAAATAAGCGGACACTGGAAATGGGAAGGGGTCAGTTAGTGAAGTTAGAATCAACACTAATTTGTTCTTAACTATTGGCTGCTAGTACATCTTTATATGTTTTGCAACATTCACTTTACATATAGGAGAAATGCTGCTACAAGTAGCCATTTTTTCAAATTTCAAAAACTACACCGTTAAGTACCAAGGACATCAAAATGAACACAATTTTTGCCCACCCCCCGGTTCCATTTTAGGTCTGTCCATACCTAGAAACCGGAATCGTCTATGATTTTACTTTTGGATGCTACACATTCATTAAGATTTAGGTACTGGTTAAGAAAGCGGTAAACACGCGATATATTATATAGGGAAGATGCTTAAGAAACTAGTCAAACGGTTTTTTTTCAATAGACAATTGGATTAGAAACCGTGGTTTGTCATTGCCTTTACATTATTTAAACTAATGTTTTTTAGGGTTTAGGGGGGAAAAGGTACCTAGGTTGGGTTGGGTTATGTTACGTATTTAACATATGTTATGCTTTACCCCCACCCCCCTGATGTGCAAATATATAGCCGAAACTTGTTTTTAAACTATTATATTTTCATTCTTTTTTTGTTTTATTTCAATAGCATTAACGAAATTTCACTTATCGCGTGTTTGCCGCTTTCTTAACCAGTATCAATATTTTTTCGTTTTGTAAATTATATCCTTTGTTGCCACATGCCACACTGAATCGTGAAAAGAAACAAGCAGACACTTTTCTTGTTTACAAACAAGCCAACCAAGCGGTAACGGCGCCCAATTTATCTGCATCTGATCGTCGAGGAGTACAAAGCCGGGTTTTCAGGCTCACCGGGTTGTTCTCGCCTAGTTTCAAGTTTCTTGTTTTTCGTCTTTTTCAGCGGGTTCGAAATTTCAACCCCGTGTTTTCCTCGAGAGCCCGGTTTGTGAAAACGCTTGATGCACTAGACGAGAACAACCCGTGTTCGAAGACGGGTTGTTCACGACTCAGCGGGTTCGAACACGGGTTGTTCTTGTCTAGTGCATCAATCGTTTTCACGAAGCGGGTTATCGAGAAAAACACGGGGTTTAAACTTCGAACCCGCTGAAAATAAACGAGAACAACCCGTGCTCAAACCCGCTGAGCCTGAAAATGCGGTTTTGCGTAACAAACGTTAAGCTATAGAACTGCTATTGTTATGCTATGGGCTATTGAACAAATATAGTATACCGGGAAAGCCTAAAAATTAACTAATCAAAGTGATATTGTCAGAATCGCAAGAAAATAAGGATTCTATTGATATGTATATAGTCCAACTAAATGGTTATAAAATAGAACAGCCTAATTGCTCTTCATAAATGTTTTTGTAGGTAAGTCAATGAACAAATAACTTGAAGTGCTTTATCTTGAATAATTTCAGTAATATTCACATTAATGCATAGCTGATATTAATGGGAGCATTTGTGTTTTGCTAGAGCTATCAGAAAAGTTAAGGACACCCTAGACGGTCAATCATTTTGATCAAAAGCTTCCGTCAATCAGTTGATTAAAGCATGATTGACCGTCTAGGAACCGATTGAGTCATTCAAACTTTCTATCAATCACCGTCAACGCTTGACTCAAGCGTCGAACAGTTTCCTAGATGGTCAATTATGCTTTAATCAATTGATTGACGGATGCTTTTGATCAAAATGATTGACCGTCAGGACCGTCTAGGAACCGATTGAGTCATTCAAACTTTCTATCAATCACCGTCAACGCTTGACTCAAGCGTCAAACAGTTTCCTAGATGGTCAATCATGCTTTAATCAATTGATTGACGGATGCTTTTGATCAAAATGATTGACCGTCAGGGTGTCCTTTACAGCTACTAAAGGACACCCTAGATGCTCAATCGTTTTGATCAAAAGCTTCCGTCAATCAATTGATTAAAGCATGATTGACCGTCTAGGAACCGATTGATTCATTCCAACTTTCTATCTATCACCGTCAACGCTTGAATCAAGCGTTAAACAGGTTTCTAGATGGATCAGAGGCAACGCTGTAGCGTTGCCTATATATCAGTGTTTCCATTCTAGGGATTTTCCCCCTATAATGGGGATTTTTGACGTCTGTTAGGGGCAATTTTTTTCATTTAGGGATTTGGGGATTTTTAGGGATTTTTTCAAGTATTCCGGATTTTTAAAGGAATTTCTAAGGTTTTTCTTAAATCTAGTGACTTTTCACGATATAAGGCACAGATTCATTATTCGATCAAATAAGTCATACAGGAGGCTAACTAATTAAAAAAGGAAAATAGAGGTCCATTACACCTCCCAATACGTTCCAAATTAATATTTATGCAAATATACCGCCTTTAAAACTTCTAATTTCTCACCATATCAGAAATAGAAAGACTCCAGAGCGTTGTCATCAAAATGATAGGCAAACCTACTAAATCGCAAAATTGCAAATATTTTCTATACTTCTTATTTCCTAACATTGGCTCAAATCAATTTTTTCTTCATATTTAAGGTTTTTCATTCTCTAATATCTATCAGTTCCAAAAAAGATTTCAGTAGAGTCATTGGAAAAAAAGAAGGTAGGTATGCATTAAATATAATTTTCTGAAACAAAAAAAAAACTATTGAAAAAGAAAATACGGCTTGGTGCTTTCAATAATAAAATTTGCAATATAACTAGATAGGTTAAATCGATTATAGTTTGATGATTGAAGTCGGTAGGGAGTAAGGGGGCAGGGGTGTCGTATCGGGATGGGGGCAGCTGCCCCCTTCCCAATAATTTGGAGAAAATAACTATTATATAGCCCATGCCCCTTGAATATCCGGATATGGACCCCTCTTGTCCCCAATAAAAATGCTGGACTTACTCCCCTGAAGGGGGTGGGGTATCTCCTCTAGGAATTGTTTAATGGTTTTAGTTTTTACTTTTAATATCTAATCGATACTCCAATAATTCTCCAAATTCTCTTGTTTGTTATTGAAATGCCTAATGAGCGTGAATAACTTCCTATTCTTAGAGGTTTCAAAATCTTATCTGCAATTAAATACAAAAAAGCTGTTTTTAACCGAAAGTAAGGAGCGACATTAAAACTTAAAACGAACAGAAATTATTCCGTATATAAAAAGGGTTGTCCCCTCTTCAATGCCTCACTCATTATCCGAAAGTTTGACTCTTTGTCGCAAATCTACTTTTCAAAACAATTAAAACAATAATTCCTTTTTGTTTTAAGTTTCAATGTCGCTCCTTACTTTCAGTTAAAAAAAACAAACTATTTTTAATTTAATTTCTGAACGTTTTTTTAGCTAATGCAGGTCCGACTTTGGCTCACCGTACATGAGAATTAAAACAAAATTTGTGTATTAATATTCATAGATTTATTCCGTATATGAAGGGTTCCCCCCTCCTCAATACCTTGCTCTTTACGCTAAAACTGTTACTATTACTACTCCTAACAACTCACCGCAGCACAAAGTCACCTGAGGCCAACGCTTGTATACACAAATCTGAACCCAGTCACCCAGAACCCAGAACCCATGTCTGAATTTGTTGCCTTTGCATTGGGATTGGTTACTGAATTTAATGTACTTTTTCAAGCTGAAAAACCACTGTTTTATCGCTTGAAACTAGTGACTGAATCTCTTATCAAGGAACTGTCTATGAGCTTCATGAAGAAGGACTATGTATCAACAAATGCATTTCAACTTAATGTGAATGACCGAAGTGTTTACCTTCCTCTCGATAGTATTTATTTAGGTCCAAATGGGCAGGTCTCTCTCTTGACACTAGAATCAGATCCAGATGTGCCCCATGACGCAGTTGAATTTAATGACGCAGAGCTGCACAATCTTTTTCCATTGAATCTGTGCACATTTAGAAATATGCAGAAATGGTTGACCCTGTATCAGCTCAGTCACTAAGGCCTCATTTCCTCCCACCCTTTATTTGAAAGTATGGGAAAGTATCATTGGATGGAAACAAATGGAACAGGAGTGGATGAGGCAAATTCTCATCAATGTTGAAAATATTTTTTTTACCACCATATCCACTGACCTACTGACGCAACCAATTAAGCTCTCTGATTGATCACGTGCACCAGAAAACAGAATTGAAATCTGTTTGGAAATTGATATTTTTAAAAACAGAATTGAAATCTATTTCTCTTACTTAGTCTATTTCGCCTTGCTGCACCTTACTACACGAATGTGAGAAATGCCTAAGTATTGTTTCATATTTTACCTTTTCTGTATTACTCAAAGTACATTTTAAGCAATTTTCGATCCTTAAATATCATAATTTCAGTCACCTTTCGACAGATCCGTCGGTAGATAATTTTGTCTTTTTTTCAGACATTTTTTTAGACATCTAACACAATTCACTATGAAAAAAGTCGAAACAAAAATAATGTTTACAAAAGCGACTGGTTGGAAACCATTCATGCCAATCCTACGTTACAATTCAAATAAAAACGAGGGGGCTGCAAAAAAAAAACAATAGAGAAGGAAAAAATAACGGACAAAAAAATATATTCATATGGTCCAGAATCTGAGATCTGGCACTGGAATCTATAAATCATAACCGAACTTAACTAGTCGATAAATACAAAGCATTGTTTTAAATGAAGATATAAAAAAGAAGATATTTTGGTACAAGTAAAAGGTCTTGAGTTGCAAAATAAGTCGTCTTGAACAAATGCTATTAAAAGTCAGCATAACAAGGCTTGTGACTTGAAGAAATCAGAAAATGGGGAAACCTTTAGGGATTTTGGTATTGAAAATTGGGATTTCTAGGGATTTTCCACCAGTCTACTAGGGATTTGAAAAACAATTGAAGTGGAAACACTGCTATATATGTCAGTTCTCATTCAGCATCCGCCAGTGAAGGTCACATATATTTTGTAAAGGATTAAATCTTACGCAATTACCTGAAGGCATTCAAATATCGGAGATTGGATTTTTTGACTGGATTGGATTTGGCATTTGAAGAAAGATTTTGAACACTTGCACTGTTGGAAACCGGGGGGCCGTACTTGTTTACGAAATAGCCCCCCTTGCGAGTAAGTTTTCGTTTTACGTCTTTTGATAGTTATGATGGGAGATCAGGACATTGCCCAGACTTTAGGGGAAATAAAAAAAGCAGTTTCAAATATTCCACATCTGACGAAAAGCATTCAAAATGCACAAACAATTTTGGCAGGGATAGAATCTAAGTTGCAGAACTTTGCCATAAATCAAGTAAAGACATCCCAAGAAATCGCAGAAATTAAGAGTGAATTAAAGGAGTCACGTAAGAGAAATTTTAGATTGGAAAAGGAACTAAAACAAACCAATCTTATGTTCTATGGGATGCCGCATCCAAATAATCCGAACTCTAAACTAAGTGAGGACATTATAGTATGTATTAACAATTCTGTGCCCAACCTTTCATTATAAAATAATGAAATACGAGATGGTCTTCGACTGAGAGGGCCCTCCAACCCCCGCCCTATCCTTGTTAAATTCACGACCAAAATGACTCGTGATGCTGTCCTACGTAATGCTAAACTGTTTAAAAGAAATAGGATTTCAGTCACCCCAGACTATACACCAGAGGAACGGGAGGCCCGAAAAGCATTAAGACCCCTGATAACCCAAGCTATAAGTGAAAACAGAGTATTGAAATTGCGTGGTACAAAAATTTACATAGACAACCAGATTTTTTCTTATGATTTTGATAAAGAAAAAGGTCGTGGAGGCTGCAGAATCGGCAAATGGTCAGCAACCGACCGGAGTTGATAGTTCAAAAAGGGATTCTATTCCTCGTCGGGCCTACATACGATCCCCTTCAAGTGATAGAGACTCTTGTTCGGAAATAGAAAGTAGTAACGCTAGCGATAGTGATGCAACTGTCTACGAAAGGCCAATGACTACTGCGGATCCTCCCACACCAGGCGGAAGCCGGCTAAACGAAGGGTCAGTAAAAGGGAAAAGAACTTTAGATTCTATTATAAGCTCCAATGATGACCACAAACAAGGGAAAAGAAGTGTAACAACGAACCGTGGCTTAAAAATGGACAAAAAACCGAAAAACCGGTGGTCACAGATGCCTCACGAAAAGCCACCATTCGTGTTTACTGGATAGGATACAAGCCATATACAAAAACTGTCCTTAGTCACATGGAATGTACAAGGTTTAAGAAACAAGAGAGAGTTGTGTTTAAATAATTCATTTTTGACAGCAATGGTGACGTGTTTTGTAGAGACATGGTTGTTGCCATAGGAAGATGTTATAGTGCGTGGATACGAAGTTTTTCGAGTGGACAGGGCTACATCGCGAAACTATGGAAACTATGGAGGAATAGTTGTACTAGTAAAGAGTGACATGTTCAAAAATTTGCGTCGTCTGTCAAGTAAATCTGAAAACTTGATTTGGTTGCGCTGAAAATTTCTGGAAAAATGGTTTATTTTTGGATTTGTATATGTTTCCCCAGAAAATAGCTCATCATGGTATATATTAGAGGAAGAGTTGAGTTCAGTGAAATCTCATTACCTAAGTGATTTAGTTTTTCTAGCAGGTGATTTTAACGCATATATTTCCGTACAACAAGAATTAAATGTAGATTTTGTTTCAGATGAAGATGGCCCTTTATGTGAGATGATACCTTCACTTTACCTTATCCCAGGAATTAGCCAGGATTGACAAAGAAGAATTAATTCATGGGGGAGGAAGCTGCTTGCATTGTGCGGAGGTCATGGGCTAGCGATTGGGAATGGTAGATTTGGAGAAGATGGTGATTTGGGTGAGTACACTTGCGTTTCTGGACCTTGTTTTAGTTTAACTGATTATGTAATGGTGGACACGGGACTTGAGGCTGAATCTCTTAATGTAAAAGTAATCCATCAGTCTGGATCTGATCATTTCCCACTTAAATTAGAATATGAGATGAAAGAATATGGACGTAGAAGGTCAACAATGAATCAAAATAGGATACTTGCTAAAGATAAAGGTGAAAGAAAAAACAAGCCGAAAATTCCGCCCTGGATTTATTGCGAATGGTCGAAAGAACAATGGCTATCTGTACAAGAGGCTTTTCTTAGTGAACCAGTACAAGAGGAAATGAGCCAGTTATGGTCTGATATGGAATTACCGAAATCAGAATCAGATGAAGTAGTTGAAAGGCTTATGGGAATTGTAAGTAATGTGCTAACACCCATGAAATCAAGAAAACAGAAACAGAAAGATTTTTATGACCAAGAGTGTAAAGAAAGTAGTTCAAACCTGAATATTCTACTGCTTACAATAAAAAGGATTCTTGGGAGAGGAAGAGAAAAAAAATATTGCGCTAACAAAATATAGGCAAGCAAGAAAAAAGCATAAAAAACTAATTAAAAAGAAAAAGAAAGAATACAGATTTCAGCAAAAGGCAGCTTTATGTAAGAGTTTTAAAGAAAGCAACAGCCAAGAGTTCTGGAATAAGTTAAAAAATATGTCATCCAATAAACAAAGAAACAATCCCCTGAAAATTCCACCACCGGAAACATGGCCATCAATCACAACAATCACAACAGAAAGATGCAGAAAAAACGAACAACACACTAGAGGAAAGGACAAAGCAAGCAGATCTCGAACAAGGACCTTTCCCTCTTAGAGAAACAGATTACGCCCTCTTTGAACCCATTACCCCAGAAGAAATCAATGATTCACTGCAAAAAATGAGAGGGGGCTCAGCACCTGGGCCAGACGGAATCCCAGTTAAGATATTTAAATCGATAAGGAATATCATCATCCCCGTGTTAACATAATTGTTTAACCTAGTAATATCTACGACACATTGGCCACTAGCTTGGAAGACTTCACTCGTATTTCCCCTATTTAAAAAAGGTAGGGGAAAAATTTTGGAGAAAATTTTGGACAAACGGCTTGGTAAATGGATGGAGGCGAATAGTATTCTAAATGAAGAACACGGTGGATTCAGACCGGGATATTCGACAGTGGATCGAGTATTCATTTCAAATGCAATGATACAAAAATATTCTAAAGGAAATAGTAAATTATACGCTGCGCTTATAGACCTACAGAAA
>JAQQPU010023960.1:0-11093 GCA_029168905.1 Artemia sp. Kazakhstan ARC1039 | reverse complement strand
GGTTGATCCGATAAACTTGCGTTAGGAGCAAGTTTAGTTAACGCAAACTTGAGTTAATTAAGAAAATTACACTACTTTAGACTACGCTAGGGGGGCCCGTGCCCCCCTCTCCCCCATGTTCCGCCACTGCCTCGAGTCTCACCTTACGGGCACAAAGACATCATTCTGTATCACCTAAGTTCCTGCATTCCCTGACACAAAGACATCCTGTATAATTTATAATCCTGTATCATATGGCATGAAGACATCAGCCTGCATCACCTATAGTCAGACCATTCTTATCGTTATAAAAAGTAAAGCTGTGAGACAGAGTCAAACTTTAGCGTCAAGAACGAGGTGTTGAGGAGGGGACACCCCTTTTATATACGGAATAATTTCTGTTCATTTTAAGTTTTAATGTCGCTCCTTACTTTCAGCTAAAAAACTAGTTTTTTTTATTTAATTTCTGAATGTTTTTGAATTAATACAGCTTTGATTTTGGCTCAATATGCATGAATAATTAAAACAAAATTTGCCTATTAATTTTACTTTTTTTTTGGCTAAATGGCTTTCTCGAAATTTCGTTCTGACGTAACTTACAAATTAGCTTACGTAACGAACTTCTATATTCGTATTTTTTTACTACGTACATTAGGGGGTTCGTCCATTAGTTAATGCCTCGCTCTTTACGCTAAAGTACAAATTTTGTTCCAACTCTTTAAGAAAGACCCCTTAATCACAAAGACCGTTAATTGGAATAAATAGCTCTGATGAAAGTACAAAAAAAAATTTAGTGTAAAGAGCGAGGTAATGACTAAGGGGCGAACCCAATCATATACATAATAACTTCTGTTCGTTTTAAATTTTGATGTTGCTCCTTACTTTCAGTTGAAAAAACTCATTTTTGTATTATTTAATTTCTGATCGTTTTTTTCAATAATTAATTTAAAAAACTTTTTCCACAAAATAGTAGTTAAGGGCAAATTATGTTCTGTCCTTGGGAAGGCATAGGGGTTTTGAGCCCAACTTATGTCAATTTCTGCTCGTTTTGAGTTTGACTCGGTTATTTATAGTAATTTCTGTTCGTTTTGGGTTTCATTTATTTATCGATGCTGATTTGTGGTAGTTTCATGCTTGATCATTTGATTTTATTTTTGCTCATGTTTTGTTTAATGTAGTTCTTTGCTTTTCTTTGAAAAACTTATTTTGTGGAAAAAGTTTTTAATTAATTTCTGTTCGTTTTATATTGACACAGTCTTTTCAGGGAAAAAGAAAATAATGCTTTAAATCTTTTCGTTTTTTTAAGAGTTTATAGTTTGGCCTGCTATTTGTATTCTGGAGAAAAACTTTCAGCAATTTTTAACAACATACACCCTTTTAAAAATCTGGACACAAATAGTAGTGTTTAATTTAGTTTCATACCTCCTCTAGGTGACCTGAAATGGAAAACTTGATACCATTCGCAAAAAAATCTGTTTACTTTCTTCGATAGCTTGGATACACTTACGCTATTTTGATTTGGTTAAATTTTAAGAGCAGAAGTAGCCCCAAAAGTTTGAACATAATACCCTCAGTTAGGCTGTGATAATTAAAAGGGCGACACATGCCATTTTGGTCGAAAATGAGTTATGTGTATGTCATGGGTAAACCCAGCACGAGGAATCGAATTGTAGGTAGTATAGTACAAGCAAAGAGTATGAAAAATGGGTGGTAGTATGAGTTAGGAGGAACAGGGCGTCGTTTGGGGGGGGGGGGGTACAGCTGCTCCCAATAGCTTGGAGAATATAGGATTCTGGAGAATGCCAGAATTCTCCTATCTCCTACCGTTGCAAAGATAAAAAAAGACATACGCCACTTTGGACGCGGATCGCCGCTGGGCCAAAAAGGAGATACGTGCAGAGCACGTGTCTCCTTTTGAACCTGTTCTTTTGAACTTTAATATTTGGCATATGTCTCCTTTTTGGCTCAAGAATCAGCCGAATTTCAGCATAATCATCGTGATTTGAAGAAAAGAAGAAACAGTTGTTGTAATGTGATTGAGACCACAATGCATTCCAGAAGCTTTGCTCTTGTCCAAAAAGCAAGTAAAATAGCAAAGGAGAAAGGAATTAGCAGGTGAGAAGTCTTATAGTTTTATCTTGTATGAATTTGATTAATAATTTGAGCAGTGGAAGACAACAGAGGAGAGCAGATCATGATGCTAGTAAGTAAATAACATGTAATTGAATAAATAATTTGGTTAACTTTTGTCGTTTAACTCACTTGCAGTGTAGCTACCACAAATAAAAGATGTTTTTTTTGGGGGGGGGGGCATTTATCGCTTATCTCCATGGGAAGCAGAGTCAGCAACCTGAGCCTGGGTCTCAATTATTTTGCTCCCTTTTTTTTTTTACTTATCTATAAAACAGTTGAAGTTTATAGATAACTTCAACTCTGTATTTCCGTCTGAATACAGCTTTTTTCTTTCCGCAGAATGTCTAAACATTTGTGTGGATCTTCCAATAACATACTATATTTGTTTTGGGAAAGTAGTCTAAAAGTTTCTTTTTTACAGGCCTCCAGATCCTTTGTCGAAACACGATTCGTCTACAGACATCACAGAAAGGCGAGACAGCAGGTTAAATAGTTTCAGCCCAGCTTATTCAGAACCAAGCAACGATAGTCAACAGCGAACTCAGCTTTCAACCCAGAGCTGGGGAATTTATGACAGTGTAATGGAGCCATTTGACAACACCTCCTTTGTCCGTCACTGGCTTGATCGTCAAGAGTGGCCACGAAATTGAACAATAATGGTGATGCAAAAATAGAGAAAAATCTGTCTCTAAATGCAAGTGAACTTGAGTTTTTGCCTGATGGAAATATACTTGATTTGGATTTGGTTCAGAGCTTGTGTAGTGACGAAAATCCTGAGACGCGATGCTCAAACATCGGAAAAGCCGAGGAGCTCGACGTATTGGAAATTGTATGTAGTGATGGCACTGCCAGAAATCAAAGTTCAGACCACCCCAAAGATGAGGAACCAAAGGGATTGCCACCTGTCGCTGCCAAAATGAAAAATCTGACGGCTTATTCAGACACCGACGAAGCTTCTAGCATTGGTTCAGATGAGTATTTGCCAGTTGAGGAAAGTTCAAGTGAGAGTAGCGGAAGTGAGAAATGCGATAGAAAAAGCAAGAGAATGAAAAAAGTGCGAAACAAAAACAACAGAAAAACTTCTGTAGTCGAGGAAAATTCAGATGAGCTGGAACAAGGCCCCAGTAAAGAGCAAGACAAAGATTCTCTACCAGACTCCAAGAAGAATCCTGTATTCAGAAGTGAAAAAGAAAAAAAGAGAAAGGAAGCGAGAAGAAAAGCAAGCATTGAAAAAGCCAAAATGAAAAGTCCTTTTATAGATAAGGAATGCTCGGCTGGCTGTAAAAGGAAATGTTTCCTTTTACAGCCTTTTCCTTTTCCTTTTACAATTCAGTTCCTTAAAAATAAGGAACTGAATTGGCACAGCCTCTTGAAAGAACTTCGAATAATGCAAAGTAAAATATAAAAAACTCAATCATTGGCACGACCTGTTTGGAACACTGGAAGATTTACTTCCACAAGACACACCAAAGTGATGATGTTTAAACAATAACTAAACACGTTTGCAGTTCGTAGTATCCCAGAACCAAAAATTGATTTTGATTAGTGCAAATTTCTACTTATGCTACTTCTACTTGAATCTACAAGAAGAAATGAATCACAAGGTAGCTTATTAGGTCGTTGTTTAAATATCATCACTTTGGCATCCTTCAAAACACGTGGTTAGATCAGGAGAATCTTCATTCACTGGCAAGTCAATCCAAAATTGCGTTTTCCGCTCATCGGAAATGTGTGCGGATAGATTCAAAATTCCTTGCTTCTTTGCTTTTGAAATCCTTCTAGGACCTTTCACGTTCTCTGGCAAACCTTTCATGCGCTTCGATTTCTGTTTAAGAAAATCAAAACGTTGTAAAGTGTCGATTGAGTTTTTTATATTTTACTTTGCATTATTCGAAGTTCTTTCAAGAGGTTGTGCCAATTCAGTTCCTTATTTTTACTCTTGTATTATTTGAAATAAAACAGGTATATTATTTGAAGTCCTGGAGTACAAAAAGAGAAAGAAGAAGACTACGAATAGTTAGAGTCGGGCGAAGAAAAGTTTCAAAGTACTTTGACGAAACGATGAATTAATATAAAAGGAGGGTAAGATGCGCTCGGTCTGATAATATAAACAAAATGGCCACAATCCGGGAGGTTCTTGTAAGTAATTCTGTAGTACACCAAGGGAAAGGAAGAGGAAGCTAGTGCAAAAAGTAAGATTGGATCAGAAGTCTCTAGTACTTCAACGGAACGATGGTCGCAGGTAAATTTCATATCAAAAGAAAGCTCAGAGACAGCCTCTGTTTGATATTGCAGACAAAATGCCAAGATTCCTTCAGTATTTTTTGGAATTCGGAATTACAGAAGAGGATTTTCTTATGGAGCTATAACATGGGGACCTGGCATATGTCTCCTTTTTTTGTCAAGGAAAAAGGAGACATACCCATAAAATGGAATAATTTTGAGCTTGCTCAGAATACTTGAATTCAATTTATACCACTGAAAACAGCAGAAAAAGCTGGTCTAGAATATGTTCCCTTGATCTCCATTAGCCTCGCCCTTCAGAGCGACTACAGCCAACAAACTTTTTTCCGTTTTCTGGCTCTCCTGAAAAGTAGCAAAAATGGCGTATGTCACCCTTTTAATTATCACAGCCGAGTTGTTCTTGGGATACTGCTGAGATGCTTTATTTGGAATTAGCATTAACACAGTACATTTTGATTTAATCTTAAGGCAACATTTAGTTTTTAAATCTAATGGGAAAATGGTAGGGTGGGCGTGGGAGGGGGATTAGTTGCCCTCCAATCACTTTCGACTATTAAAAAGGGCATCAGCCCCTTTTATTTTCAATCTAATGAGCCCTTTTCAAAGTTCCTACGACAACTCCTTCGATACGAAGTGCCCTGGTCTATAGAACAAAAAAAAATACATTATACCCACATCAATCTTTACTATAAAAATGTCAAGCCTTCCAATCATTTTCGATTATTGAAATGGGCACTAGGCCTTTCGATTTGCAATCGAACGAGCCCTTTTTGAGTTTCCACGATAACGTTTTCTAAAAACACCTTATATGCCCCCAAGGCATAAATTACAACCCTTACCCTAAGGGCTGTCAAGGTGGTTGTCATCCTCTAAGATCTAATTTCCAGAACTTTCAACTACGTTAAACAAAATGGCTATCTCAAAATTTTGATTGGATATGTTTGGGGAAATAGTGGGCGTGAGAGGAAAGGTTAGTTGCTCTCCAATCACTTTCAGCTATTAAAAAAGGCACTAGCCATTTCAATTTCCAATCAAATGAGCCCTTTTGAAGTTTCTACTACAACACTTTCAATAAAAACCTCATATGCCCCCAGGGCATAAGTAGCATGCTTATAATGAATTTGGAGCTTTTACGTTCCTTGCCGTGCTATTTGGGGCCCTTATGTTCCTTGGCACCTTTCCAGGGCACATGTCAAGGACATCCCCTAGGGCACTCCTGAGGTTGAACGAACTTTATCTAGGTCATCCTCTATTATACTTTGGTTGAGGCCATAGGATCCACTGAAGCGTATCAAGTTGAACGAACTTTATCTAGGTCATCCCCTAGGGCACTCTTGAGGTTGAACGACCTTTATCTAGGTCATTCTCTATTGTGGTTGAACGAACTTTATCTAGGTTATTCTCTATTGAGGTTGAGCGAACTTTATCAAGGCTATTCCCCTAAGGCACTCTTGCATAATCTAGTTTTGAAGGTTAGGGAGCGCTCAAAGTTGAAACTAATAAAGATGTAGATACCAAGAAAAGAATTTTAATAAATAAATTCAGAACAATCCTTAGAAATCCTTAGAAATCAACTAGTGAGATGATTATGAGTTTGAACCATTAAGGACTGCAACCACAAATGACCCTAACCACCAAGGACCTCAACCTCCAAAGGCCCCCTTTCCCCAACTTCCAAGGAGCCCCCTCTCTCACACTTTTTCGGCCCCTCCCCCTATTTTTTACTTTTTTTGAAGTTTTTTTTGAAGTTTTTTTTATTTTTCTTAACAGGGTAATATTTTTTTCAACTTTTTTTAGATGTCTTAGAATGACATGAAATATAGATAAATCATAAGAAATTAACATTTAATATTTTTGAAATTCAAAATGGGAATGATATAAATATGTTACTCGTGACTTTTACTATTAGAAAAATTGTGTTTGTAGTAGCACTTTTTTTTGGACTGAATTTTTTTGGACTTAGAAATTATTCGACTTTTTTTTATATGTCTTAGAATGACATAAAACAAACTTAAAACACAAGAAATTCACATTTAATATTTTCCAAATTCAAAATGAGAATAACATAGAAATGTTAGTCGTGAATTTTACTATTAGAAAAATAATGTTTGTAGTAGCACTTTTTTTGGACTGAATTTTTTTGGACTTAAAAATTATTCAACTTTTTTTACTTATCTTTAAATGACTTGAAATATGATTGCACCTGTACCAATCGTACTCTATGCTTGCTCATAGACACGATGCGGCTTTCCCACTGGTACCCTATGGCAGGTTATCGACACTACCTAGTTTATTGCATGTATTAAATCAGTATTTTTTACGCAGTGGAAGGATAAACACATATGTTTTATCTTTAAAAAGGTGAAGATGGAGCATTTTAAGAAAGTGTGTTCACATGATAGTGTTATTGTAGCATTGAATGCTGACAAGGAGAAGTATTTGAACTATGAAACATGTACAAGTGGTAGCACTATCGAAAACGTATGCCTGCAGTGTCATGACAGTAAGGAATTAAATTTCTTTGGAGTACAGAAACAATTCAACTCTTTTGATGCTGGATATGCGAGATTGAGATCTCTAAAAGAGATTGCAGACAAACATAAAATCCTCAAAGAGGATGCCAGCATAAAAATAATAGTTGATGAAAAGGGTCATCTTCTTGCTAGTGCTTGTGGTAACATGTTACCCAGTGTTAAACCCTATCGTCAGCTTTCGGGTATTACCATTCAACAGAAGGTCAAAAGAAGACAGGCATACTCTTCTACTAATATCATAAACCATATATTGTCTACGTGCCGGAACTGTTACCTTTGTAAAAATAATGTGGTAATAGACAGTGAAATTGCCGAAAAAATAAAAAGGGTATTGGTAGAAACTATCACTAAGGAATATAAAGATAAATCGATGAAAGACAAAGTGCCAGCAAATGTTACTACCATCATTTACAATATAGTCAATGAACCTAATAATAGCAAAGATGAAATGAATATTGAACATGGGAATGACCCCCCAGTAAAAATTGTGTATGACTCAAAATCGAAAAATGATTGTTTTACTGGTTACGAACTAAGAGAAGAGAGTAACTATAATGTAAAGAGAGAACATGATGAATTATTTTATGGAACAAATTCAAAATGTCCAAAGTTGTTCAATTATGTTAATAATGTATAATAATGCATGGAACCTTCATTCCAGTGAAGGTTTCACTGGAATGTTTCCAACATCAACTCCTTGAACAAAAGGACATGTTTCAAAGTGTCTATTATATTCCGTCTACTTTAGACTACTTTAGACTACTTTAGACTGATAAATTCCTCCTTAATACGTCTCTAACTCTAAAAGGAATCCTGTTCATCTCTCTTTCGTAGGGCTATATCATTGTTGTAGTATTGTATCGTGGCTTACCTTGTCACTGTTACACTCGGTTGATGTTTCAAAGTTTATTTTGAAATTTATTCGTTGAATTGTAGGATGTTTTTACTTACAATTTTTTCATAATTTCTGAATGAAATTTCTGTATTGTGTATCCAAGAGGCGAATTCAAGAAAGAGTTTGTTACTTACTTACAATTTTTTATAATTTCTTGAATGAAATTTCTATATTGTGTATCCAGGAGGCAAATTCAAGAAAGAGTGTTACTTACTTACAATATTTCATAATTTCTTGAATGAAATTTCCGTATTGTGTATCCAAGAGGTGAAATAAAGAAAGAGTTTGATACTTACTTACAATTTTTTCATAATTTCTTCAATGAAATGTCTGTATTGTGTATCCAAAAGGTGAATTCAAGAAAGATTGTGTTACTTACTTACAATTTTTTTATAATTTTTTGAATGAAATGTTTGCATTGTGTATCCAAAGGTGAATTCAAGAAGGAGTTTGTTACTTACTTACAATTTTTTTTAATTTCTTGAATGAAATTTCTGTATTGTGTATCCAAGAGGTGAATTCAAGAGAGTTTGTTACTTACTTACAATTTTTCACAATTTCTTGAATGAAATTTCTTTATTGCATATCCAAGAGGTGACTTCAAGAAGGAGTTTGTTACTTACTTACAATTTTTTCATAATTGCCTGAATAAAATTTCTGTATTGTGTATCCAAGAGGCAAATTCAAGAAAGAGTTTGTTACTTACTTACAATTTTGTCATAATTTCTTGAATGAAATTTCTGTATTAAGTATCCAGGAGGTGAATTCAAGAAAGAGTTTGTCACTTACTTATAATTTTTTAATAATTTCTTGAATGAAATTTCTGCATTGTGCATCCAAGAGGTGACTTCAAGAAAGAGTTTGTTACTTACTTACAATTTTTTCATAATTTCTTGAATGAAATTTCCGTATTGTGTATCCAAGAGGTGAGTTCAAGAAAGAAATTGTTACTTACTTACAATTTTTTCATAATTTCATGAATGAATAGAACTATTCTAAAGAATAAATACGGGTTAAGCTTAAAGATATGTATTGCTTAAACATATTAAAAAGGTTTTTTTTTTAAAACACATATTTACATAAAAATAATACTCAATGTTCACTGTTAAAGATCCACAAACGAGGATCCTATGATATAGAATAGTTTTTACCGTGTCTTATGAACTTATCGCGATCAGGTATGTCTCTAGGTAACCACTGCGTGAAGAATCTAACCTCGTCTTCAGGACGGTGATAAGTCCCTTCAAACTTAGGACACACAAATTCTTTTAGATTGAAAAGTGGAATCCTAGGGTCACAATTTTGAATTAAAACTTTATCTGTAGGTACGTTACCCTTTACGTATAGTGCTTTAACCCCAAAAAAGCTGCAAATTTCACTTACTTCTTCCTGAAGATTTCTCAGTTCTGGACCACTTTTATTATGTTGTGTAATCACTCTATCATAAAATCCCAGTCTGTTTATGTGACATAATGTAGTACTCCACAAGCTTTTATCATGCTAAAACATATTATAGTTCACTATCCAATGATAACGGTCAATTTCTTCGAGTTCCATAGACAATAGGAAAAGCGCGCATTCAAATATAACACCACAAGATGAATTTTTCAAACTGATAGATTCTGTGTCATATAGTCCTATCATCCTGGAAGCTAGTAATGTAGTATTTAAGCAGAGAAGTACTTCATCTAAATTTTATATCCTTGCTCAAGGTAAAAGGACTTATGGCTAGGGGGATGAGTCCTAAAACCATCTTAATTCCTTGTTAAGAGGAGCCATAAAACCCGTAGAAGTCATTGTGAGGAGGAGTCACAGAACTCTCGGTATCTATTGCATGCAAATGAAACGTGGAAATTACAATTTTTTCATAATTTCTTGAATGAAATTTCTGTATTGTGTATCCATGAGGTGAATTCAAGAAATATTTTGCTACTTGCTTATAATTTGTTCATAATTTCTTGAATGAAATTTCCGTATTGTGTATTCAAGAGGTGAATTCAAGAAAGAGTTTGTTACTTACTTACAATTACTTCGTAATTTCTTGAATGAAATTTCTGTATATTGTATCCAAGAGGTGAATTCAGGAAAGAATATGTTACTTACTTACAATTTTTTCATAATTTCTTGAATGTAATTTCTGTATTGCGTATCCAAGAGGTGAATTCAAGAAAGAGTTTTTTACTTACTTACAATTTTTTCATAATTTCTTGAATAAAATTCCCGTATTGTGTATCCAAGAGGTGAATTCAAGAAAGACTTTGTTACTTACTTACAATTTTTCATAAGTTCTTGAATGAAATGTCTGCATTAAATATCCAAGAGGTGAATTCAGGAAAGAGTTTGTTACTTACTTACAATTTTTTCATAATTTCTTGAATGAAATTTCTGTATTGTGTTTCCAAGAGGTAAATTTAAGATAGAGTTTGTTACTTACTTACAATATTTTCATAGTTTCTTGAATGAAATTTCTGTATTGTGTATCCAAGAGGTGAATTCAAGAAAGAGTTTCTTCTTACTTACAATATTTTCATAATTTCTTGAATGAAATGTCTGTATTGTGTATCCAAGAGGTGAATTCAAGAAAGAGCTTGTTACGACTCTATTAAATATCAAACATTATTAATAAAAACAGATATACTTTAAAAGTGGATGTTCCTGTTTCTGCAAACTGAAAAGTCTCTCTGCCTGTGTATCTAGACGGGTGTTTGCTTGTCTGTGGAGATTTTTTAGGAAAAAAACTTAGCTTTTATCTCTCAGCCTTTGATAAAAGTTATTTTAACCTATCTCATTTTCTAATATATCCCCTATGAACCTGCTAGTAGTAGTATCTATATTTCTGAAAATTCCTTTTCTTATATGTCCAAATTGTTTAGAGCTATTCTAAACTTTTAACGTTCTAGCATACCCCAAAAAATAATGATCGCGTAACAAAGTAATGTATAATATATTTTAAATTTAATACTGACATGTAGAATATTAATATAAAATAAGTTTCACACATTATTATACATTATTAACATCATTGAACAACTTTGGACATTTTAAATCTGTTCAATAAAATAATTCATCATGTACTCTCTTGATACTATAGTTACTCTCTCCTCTTAGTTTTTAACCAGAATAATCATTATTCCATTTTGAGTCATACACAATTTTTACTGGGGGGTCATCCACATGTTCAATATGCATTTCATCTTTGCTATTATTAGGTTCATTGACTCAATTGTCAATGATGGTAGTAATGTTTGCTGGCAATTTATTTTTCATCAATTCATCTTTTTATTCCTTAGTGATATTTTCTACCAATG
>JAQQPU010023958.1:0-12968 GCA_029168905.1 Artemia sp. Kazakhstan ARC1039 | reverse complement strand
ATAGGCAATACTTTACAATTTATTTATGAAGCATATTTTTGGGGTAAATTCCGGTTCAATCTTTAATTCCCTAACCTTGTACATAGCTTAGTCTATAGCTAAATTTTGTCTCAATAGAAGGTTGTTTTTTTTTTTGGGGGGGGGGGGTAAAAATGTTTCAGAAAGAAGATTGTATTTTCTATCAGGGTTCAACAATTGAGTATGAAACATTAAGAAAATCTTATCTAAAAACAGCAAAAAAAAATCTGCAAATTTACAATTCAGCTGTAGGCTGAATCAGATGAAACAGTCTGTCGGCAGATGAAACAATCTGTCGGCTGTCAATTTCAAAATCCAACTGAAGGCTGAAGCTGTGTAGTAGTGAATGCGTTCTATAATTCTATTCAACTTGAAAATAAAATTCTTGACTATGAATGATGTAAAAAATAGCGATTAGGAAGCTGCATTTGAAATGACTTAAACTTATTTCATAAAGACGATTCTTTTTTTATCAACATATGAAGAACTGTGTATATTACAATATTTGCAATTGCATATTGCATCTGTCTGGTTTTTATGCAAAGTAACAAAAGAGACGAAAATTAATGAACAAGAGAGTAGTGAAGAATATGGTATGCAAAGTAATATTTGGCAGGGAAAGTCACTGGTGATAAATCGCTAGGGGTGGCACCGTGATTGCGTGATTTTTGGGGATTCGGGGAATCAATTTTTTTTTCGGGGTGACACATGGATTTTTGGGAAAATACCCAAAAATTCGGGGATAGTGCCAGCCCTGCTTGATTTCTAATTAGGCAAACCGAAATACTAAACCACACGAGAAGATTAGCCGCCACCTCTGCCGGCAGCGGCGTGCCTGTGGCACGCCGGCGGTGGCACAACACTTCGGCGGCGTTCAACTGGGCCTCTCGTCGGTGGCGTTTGGTCGATCCGTCAGCGCGGCACCGGGGTCTACTGTATAGTTCACCGTCTATGCTTTTACACTGCATAGTTCTACTCTTTAATACATGCTAAAAAAAATTGTTTTCCAACTTCATTTATAAAGCTTGTTCACATTTTCAGAAGGGGCAAGAAGTGTGCAAAGATATTGCATTAAAACTTGCTTGTACACTGCAAAATGACATACATTTTCAGACAGTTTATTTAATTTCTAAAATAAAAATTTAAACAAATTATTTGCTAATTTTAACAGCCAATTTAAGACAAACATATCCTGATTGTGGACTTAAGTCTAACTACTATGAATCCGTTGGGTAATTTTGACATTCCTTCGAATGATAAAAAAAACAACTATTTTCAACTGACAGTAAGGAGCAACATTAAAACTTAAAACGAACAGAAATTATTCCGTATATGAGGGAGGACTGCCCCTTCTTCATCCCTCGCTATCTACGCTAAAGTCTTTAAGATCTTTTAAAAATACTTCTTTTCAAATTAAACGGCCCTTGTGTTTTAGGAGTTGTTCTTGAAGAAATGGGACAAAAAGTCAAACTTTAGCGTAAAGAGCTACGCGGGATAATTTCTGTTTGTTTTAAGTTTTAATGTTATTCTTTACTTTAAGCTGAGAAAACTGGTTTTTATATTTAATATTTGGCCGTTTTTCAAATCATGCCGGGAAATCCCCCCTCCCTTCAAAATTTTCACTGGAAACTTTTCCCCACAGAAAATTCCTCTGTGGAAGATACCCCCCCGCCGCAGAAAATACCCCCGAAAAATTCTGTATATTTACCAATAATAAATACTACATGCAAACAATGGACAAATTGTACAACTTATAGTCCTTTTCCGGGGGGTTGTGGGGAGTCGGCTCATCCCCAGAGGCATAGTTATTCGACCTCTCAACTATACTGAATCAAATGGCTATCTCAAAATTTGATTGCCTGTCTTTGGGGGAAAAGGGACTTGGGAGGGGGGCTAATTGTCGTTCAATATTTATTTCACCAGAAAAGACAACTAGAACTTATGATTTTTGTTCGAAAAAGCTCTTTCCCGATCTTCCAGGACCATTGGTTTGATATAATTATCCCTGAAAAAAAAATAAAAAAAAATAAGCATCCGAGGTCTTTCTTCTAGCAAAAATGCAAAATTCCACATTTTTGTAGATAAGAGCTTGAACCCACTACAGTAGGGTTCTCTGATATGCTGAATCTGATGGTGTAATTTTCATCAAGATCGCTTGACTTTTTGGGTGTTTCGCCCCTTTTCGAAAATCAGGCAATTTTTCTTAGGCTTGTAACTTTTGATATGTAACATTAAACCTAATGAATTTTATATATCCCATTGAAATCAGCATAAAAAGCCAATTCTTTTGTGTATGGATTGTTATAAAAATTTCTTTTTTTACGGTTTTGGTCTAGTTTTTAGGGTTATTGGGGCGAGTCGTTCCTTACTTACAGTTCGTTACCTCGAACCGTTTGAAAAAAAGAAGATCCTCACTATTGAACTTTGCATTTCTATATTTTTCTGTGGACTGAATTTTTATATATTAGATTGATTAGAATAGACAAAGAATTGTATTTGAAATAAAAGACATTGACCTGATTTTGTTTCAAAGGATCTGATGCGCAAGCCTTTTGTTCAGCCTAAAATGTCCGATGGATCATTAGCTGTTGGATACATGGTTATGGTTTACGTAAAGCTGTAATTGAACGGGCTAAATGTATATTGTTCATTTCAAGTAATTTTTCAATTAGGCAAGGTTACTTTTTCACAATTATTCTCTTTTTTCCAAATTTATCCTTTAACTTGAAATCAAAGAAATGAGTATTTTTAAGTAAATTTTTCACTTCGTCTCGACCAATTCAGTTAATTCTCTCATTGGTTCGATTGTGGATATATTTATTTATGGATTTTTTATATAATTTTCACACTTGTCTTTTAGAAATATTTAATTTTAGGTGTACTATATTTTTTCCTGTAGAAAATAAAACTGCAATTTGAAGTCAAAATTTAGGCTCAAAATGCTAAAAATACAAGCGATCAAAAAAGGTTTATTGTTTAGCAGATGGGTACATTCGAAGGAAACCCTGGAAAATCAATCATATATACTTACTTATGTTATTGTAAAGGCGCTTTGCTTCACATTACCCCCTCCCCCTCGTCCCTAAGGGATAAATATACAACCCGACTCCAAAAATAATGTCACGCTTTTCTTCCCACCAATTGAGTATTGTTTATCGTAAAATAATAAAGAAGAAAATAGCCACACTGTTCTAAAATGTAGTGGGAATATACATGGCCGGGTCGATATTGCTCCTTTGGGGAAGGGTTGGGGGGGGGTAAAGTGAAGCGATGTATTTTTTTGGAATGAGATAAGTATTTATGATTGGTTTAAATTAGTTTCAGAATATTTCAGGGTTTGCCTCAAATGTTCTCCTCTGCTTAGCTATTAACATAAAAACAACCACAAGGATGGTGGCAGCACCTTTCAGGAAAACTGAAACCGCATAGACTGCATAGTTTAGTGAAATTCAAGTATTAAGTCGATGCCTGTCTATGCTATTAAAAATATTCTTTTTTGCGCGTTTGACTAATATAAATTATGCCACGTTGTCAATCCAACACCCCTTTCCATGTAAAAACTGGGAATTTAGATTATTACTGATCTACGAATAACCACAGTTTTTTTTTCAGATTCTTCGTTATATTTGGGAAGGCGTATCTTCTAAGTATTCCATATCATGGGAAGAAATTGCTAACTTTCGTCGTGACTATATTTCAACACCTGAACAAGCCATGAGAACAATTCTCTACCGCAGAAGAGAAGAAGAATATTATAAGAAATATGGCCCGCCTATTCACTGCCCTAGTGGTCAAACTCTCCCAATGTCCTATCCTGAAACTGTTACCCACTACCCAGGTGTCATGCCTCCTTTTAACCAATACCCACACCCCCAGCCCATCAAAGATATAAGCCGACAACATCCTATACCTTATCAACCAGGCTATCTTCAACCTGCTCCTTCACATAGATCTGTGAAGGGGAGACTCGTCCCTTATGATCAGAATATGAATGAGAATAAATATCATTTATTAGATAGCACAGTCGAGGATACGGGAATCAAGTCGCCTTTAATTCCATTAACTGTTTTACAAATGCAGGATGATGTCAAAACAACTGATGAACAGTTGAGTCTGTTGTCAGTTACCGAACGTCCGAAAAAGGGTGAAATTACACCAAGCACATGCTCTTTACAATATTCTGGAGGGAATACAATATGGGACTATGTCTATCAAGATTTAGAAAATCAAGGGTATTCGAAAGATTTAGGTGAACGTGGGAATATTCTTGACAATGTAGATGGTAAGGATGTATCGATTGACGAAGTAGACAGCGTTAAGCAACCTGGTCGTTGGCAGATTAATTCTGAATTAGCATCGAGACGAAACGAGCGGATGACAAATCGATTAATCGAACCGAGTTTGCGACCAAAAGAATTTGACTATAAAGAATCATTGTTAAATTCAGAGTTATATCTAAATGGAGAAGAGAGTTCTGGCGGTCGCAATCATCGAGTTAGCTCACGAGATTTGCATACTGATAAGTTCAAAATAGGTCATAGAGATGAAAATAAACCAAAATTAAGAGAAGAGGTACTGCATGTTGCAGAAAACAACTCAGTTAACGGAGAGTTATATTTGAATCGAAAGGAAAGCCACGATGATCATCTTCAGCGGACGAGTCCCCAAAAGGGACAGACTGATAAATCGAAATTTATTTATAAAGACGAAAACAGATCACGGCAGACCAATGATGATGATGATTATTCTTGTAAATTGAACGGGATTAAAATAGAAGAAAGTGAAATAGAAAAAAGACTTAGGGAAGACCTTGAAAATTTTCATTGCTCAACTCAAAATCGAAAGTATCTAAGTACTAGCAAACCACGGTCATCTTTAGCCAATGCAGTTAATGAAATTAGAAGAGAGAACCAGCATTCTCATATGAAAGAACTAGAATCTGACAAACTACGATTGTCTTCAAATAATGCATCAAATGAAAAGAGAAGAGAAAACCAGCATTCTGACACGAAAGAACTCGAACCTGACGGACCACGATCATCTTCAAATAATGCGGCAAATGAAAAAAGGCGGGAAAATCTCCAACCTGATTTGAAGGAATTTGACCTGTTAAAGCCTAAAAAATGGGAATGTCAGTTTTGCACATATATAAACAAAGCTTTATTAAATGTCTGTGATATGTGTGGAAAATCTAGAAATTTGAGACCAGAATCAGTGCCATGTCTTGTAAGTGGTGGTAAAGAATGCTGGAAGTGTACTCTAGTCAATGACACAGATGAAGGAATCTGTGTTGCCTGTGGGGCAAGTCTTGTGGGTTCGCCTACTTATATCTAATGCAACAGTAGTTATTACAGGTTGAGGTAGGACCATCATGTGCAGGGTTTTTCCTCATAATGATGTAGGGTTGTTAGTCCCTGCACCATCATGTGCTGGGACTTATAGTATAACAGGTTGAAGTGGGACCATCATTTGCAGGGTTTTTTCTCATAATGATGCATGGTCGTTAGTCCCTGCACCATCATGTGCTGGGACTTATAGTTAAAACAGGTTGAAGTAGGACTATTATTGTGCAGGTATTTTCTTCCTTTTTCCCTTTAAAAATCCCGAAAGTAAATTTATATTTTAAAGGAATGTGGCATTATTTTTCAGACCTTTAAAAAATATTAGGCAATAGTCGCAATTCCCAGACCTTAACCCCTCCCCCCTTCCTCAAGCTAATTCGCGGAGCTTTAAGGTTAAATAAATTGTATTATCAAATTTAAAATTAACAGTTGCTAACATTCAGTATGTTAATTTTAATAGACTAAAAAGGAACGGTTTGCGTAATTATGAAGAGGTTCAGAGCATTTTTTTATGCGGTCATTCCAAATATTTGATTAAAACAATTCTTTTGATATTTTATTCCCCCTTAAAAAACAAATTCATGTCTGAGCTTACAGACTGATGAACGTTTATGACCTAAAATTGTAGTTCTAAATTTGTCGTCTGCAGTAGCTTCAACCTAGTAAAAGACGAACCTGGGATAGTAACCAAAAATTAATTATTTTATAAGTAAATTGGATCGAAATAACAAGTACATCATTGGAATTGCCATTGCTAAAAGCCCTGTTTATGAAACTTAAAGTCCTCTTGCTTCAACAGGGAAAATCCCTTTTTACATGGGAATAATATTTAAGGGGCGAGGGTGGGGGGATCTTTGCCTTGCAGCTTGTATTATGGGCACTTCTGCCATAAGTAATTCGGATAATATTTACTATATACAGTCTAATTTGACTGAATATAGTTTATGAAGATTGTGACAGAAAAATGAAAAAAATTTCTAATTTTAATCCACCCCTCAAGGAAAAACCCTCCATGTCGTTCAAGATACCAGTCAAAACCAAAGGTTTTTTCGTTCATTCGAAGGCTTTTTACTTAACGAACATATTGTGCTTGCTGAATTAGCGAGCACAATAAATATGCTGCTCACTTAGTGAGCGGCATATTTTAGATTAAATTAAAGGGATGTATAAATTTTCCCAGCTTTTCTAACAGTATAAGCCTCAGCATCAGGCTGAGCAATTTCTAAACTCGACGCAGCTGCTTTTATAAGAAGTTGAAGAGACTCTTACCGACTCCCAAGCTTAACAATAGATTGAAGGTTATTATGCATGTGGTGAAAATGACATGTAGATTCATTTTTCGGAATGTTATAGTTAGTACAGTTGATTATTTAGTTTAGTTACAGAGAAAACGACAGACCATTTCCCCATACATCCATCTTACAATGAATGCTTTAGTTTCGTTGTTTTACCTTCTTAATGTATTTCTGTAAACCAATGACATTATTCCTTAAACTTGTGTCAGAAAGGGGAGCCAAGCAACCCCATCTTGTTACAACGAGGTTAGTTCTCAAGTATTGTATGAAGTCGTAAGCCAATAATAATAACAAAAAGTTTTTGAGTCCCAATATTTTTACAAATTGTTCATTTCTCTGTTTTTTAGTTATATTGACTGGATTTTGTCGCGCTTATTTTAATGATTTAGTGTTAATCTAGCTCAGTGACTCTTGAACTTTTATTCCTGAGACACGCCTAAAGATTCTTGAAAATTTCTTTCATGCATAAAAATTGTCTAGGTGGCAACACTGAGCAAAACATCGTGATTAAAAAGATTCTTATGCTTTATACTAGAAGGGGAGGAGGAAATTTGTTTCGTGGACCGTTTTAAACTCTAAGAAAAAAAAGGATTTATTAATTCATTTTGTTGATAGAAATAGATAATTTCGCAGACCACACTGCCTTTCCATGACGATAAATAAAAGTTCAAATAGGGATAAAATCCTTTTAATAGACAGTGATGATGATGCCGTCAACAGTTTTACTACTGATGACGGTCACTGCATATGTGACCGAAATATCTGATATTTTTCTGAATTTCTATCACTGTTATCATCATCACTATCTATTAAAAGGATTTTATCCCTATTTGAACTTTTATTTATCGTTGATAGAAATAAAAGTTTTGTTAAAAACTATCATTAAGTGGATTTTGTTCGGTGGCGCATGTCCTTTCTCGAGCAGTTCGAAATAAAAAAAAAAATATGTATATTCATGTAGATTACGCAACTAAAATAGTAATTAATTTTATTGATAAAAATAAAATTTTACTATAAATTATCACACAGGGATGTAAACGAACTAGTTAATTTACTTTCGTGTGTTGCAATTTCAAATGCTGATGTTGATTTTTTAATGCCTAGGATAGTTTTAACGGTTAAGCTAATTTTGTTGAGAAGTGTCTTCTATCTCTGTATGAGCCGTACTAGCCTACTCGCAACCTTGTGTCCGTAAGGGTAGGGGTTCAAGTCCTTGTGCTGCTGGTTATTTGGTATGGAGCAGAGTCTGTGTCGCGACTCTGCAAGCTCAGCTAGAGTCGACCTAGGAAGCGAAAACACTGGAAGCGTCCCAACAAATCATCAGTGACACGGGTGTTCTTATGGATGCGGGTTTGTAAGTCTAGCGCGGTAGCCACTCGGCTAGTTCGAGCTAATAATTGAGACCACTGAGTAGATGAATATCATGGTTTCAGTTTGGTATGCATTGCGTAAAATTTTGTTAAAAAAATAATGGAATGAAAAACTAAAACTACAAAAAAAATAAAGCGTAAGAAAGAAATGATAATAAAGATCGGTCAGGAAAATTAAAATTAATGCAAAATAAATCAGTGAAATTTTTATATAAAAACAAACTGAATAGGTAGACCAAAGCATGGTATTTAATGCAAAATACTACAAAATATATAGAATACTTAATATTGTACAAAGACAGTTATTTGGTTGAATATATTTAAAGTAAGTGATTAATCGATAAGAATCTAAAATAACTAGTTGTCAAACAATACAATTTCAAACTAATAGAAGAAGAAAAGGAGCATATTGAGTAAACAGAGAATAAACAATTTAAAGGGAAGTTAAACGTTAACATTCAAAACAAGGAATGGTGTAGAACTCTACCTTTCTATTTTGGAATGAATTGGATTGATTTTAGGGATGACTCATTACTGAGCGATGAAGGGTGAGGGATAGGCCCTGGGTTTATTAAAGAACTTGATGTTCAATTTTTTGACATCGTTTCAAACAATTTGTTTCTGGTTACAGGATATCTTATTCGTAAGAAATAAGTTGACTGCAGATATCAAACTGTAAAGACAGATGGAAAAAGGGGAATAGTAGTCAGTGCAGAAGCGTTGACTTAGTGAAGAGGGATAGGTTTCCCTCCCCTCCTTCCCTCCCTCCATTTTGGTTTTCCTCCCTCCCCTTTCCATTTTGTAGTAAATATTGATTCCTTCTCAAGGAATTTTTTATGGAAGAGGTAGGAGTAGTCACTTCAAAGGGAGCTGTTTTGACGAGAAATTAAAAGTTGTAGTGCTGATTTTAGGGGAGCCTAAAGCGATAAGTGGGTAACAAACTCCCTTCTCGTGTCTTTGCTTGCAGACACCATTCAAGGGTTGAATCGAAATTTTTAGATAGCCATTTTGTTTAACATATGGGGAGTGAAATAAATATGCCTTTGGGGATGACATGACCAGTGTACTAATTGGTGTAATGGGTCTGAATTATTTGTGTTGCCTAGGGTTCGCATATAGCTTTTATTTTACTTACGAGGGATTGCCATAATATCTTATGAAGGAAATGAAGCCTTGCAAGTACAAAAGGTTCGGGGACGAGTTTCGAAGAAAAAATTGGAGATTCGCCCTTTCGTTTCGATGTTTTCCCCAGTCTTACTTGCAAAAGAATTAGAGATTGAAGCTTTTCACATCAACATTGATTTTGACGTTGCATGTGAAGTATTCTTAGCCTAAAAACAGGTAGT
This sequence comes from Artemia sp. Kazakhstan ARC1039, assembly GCA_029168905.1. Taxonomy (NCBI): domain Eukaryota; kingdom Metazoa; phylum Arthropoda; class Branchiopoda; order Anostraca; family Artemiidae; genus Artemia; species Artemia sp. Kazakhstan ARC1039. The sequence continues at coordinate 3,597 of JAQQPU010023958.1, read as the reverse complement.
TAAATTGAAAATTTGAACACCCCCCCCCTCCCTTCAACGGAGCTCAAATCACAGAAAAATACATTTTAGGCCACAGGAGGTTTCAACGGAGCTCAAGTCACAAAAAATATATTTTAGGCCACAGTTTCGCAGTTATTGCAATGTAAAACACAAGAAAAAAAGTTTCTTGCTGTAAGTATGGTCTTAGTCGAAAAACCGAGACCCATTTTTTTGCTTTCCTGTGCAACTTAATTAGCGAAAAACAGTAACATATTAATTACTACAACTAAATGGTCTATTTATATCCAACTTGATGTGCTGTCATTCTGTTGGTTGGGGGTTAAATGCTATTTGTTACGTATCTTTTGGTTGTCGGCTGGTTTTGCCGTACTAAAGCAACTTTTATTGTTGCCCATATTGCTGATACTTGCCACTAACTATTGAAAATAATTATTTACGCGTTTTTAATATTTGAATCAGTTTGATATTCTTTCTCTTAAACTACTGGTATTATTTGTGTTTTTTAGTAATAGCACCTGTATCTATTCCTGTAAAGGGGGGGGGGGGGCATGTTTTCTTTTTGCAGAGAAGGTAGTGCTGTAAGAAAACAGTATTTTTGCCAAAAAATATATTTATTTTCAGCTGCAAAATATTTCGCTTTGTATGTTATTTTGACCTTCCTTGGAGGTGGGCAGCTGATTCTACCAAAATGATGGAAACAAGCTGGGATGTGATTTGTGGTGGTTTTGGTTATTTATCACATTCTTGAATCTGAAGACTCCATTCTAAGATGCAGTATTGACTCCGGGTTTTGGCGAAATCTGGCCGAGAAATTTTACGGAATCTGGCCTCTATTTTTTGTTCTATTTCTGCGGATTTTACTTTGTGGGTGTCAACTTCATTTTGCCTCTACGATAGCTATGGGATGGAACAGTTACTTGTTATTAGAAAGAAAAAATTATGAAAGAATAGTACTATGTATAGCATTAAGATAATTTATCACATTAATGAATGGCCTTCAAGAATCCACAATTGTTTTCCAAGAATTTTATTTTGAGATTTCTCGGGCCGCTAATTGCACACTGTTCTAGCACTTTTAAATAAAACTCGAAGAAACGGTATTTTGGGATAGGTTTTATTCTAATATTGCGTTTGGATTCCTACTTATGGTCGCCACTGGTCCGGAGAAAATAATTAGTAGCGAAGTAACTAGAGAAAAAAATTAGGAAAAACACAACCCTATTAAGTTGCTTCTTCATTTCCCATCTTTTTCTTCATTTCTTCATTTCTTTGCTTCTTCATTTCTCCTTCAGTTGCTTCTTTTTTTCTAACCATTTAAAGTTTTACCTGGTTGGCGGTGATCATAATAATAATCTAACGCACTTCTTAATTGATGTAAACAATGGAGTACTAGAATATTGAAATGCATATAGAATAACTATTTTCTCTTGTCCCCTTTTGATTCAAAATAATAAGTCCAAATCCCCTATTTATGTGCAAATTTTTTTAAACCTTTTTAGAGCGAATTTTTAATTAGAAAGTTTGGGGAGGACTACTTCCATCGCAAATTAGGAATTTTGGTATCCTTCTAAAGCAAAAATCTTACCAATCACCTATTTAACTTCCGTTTTGTTCTCAGGCACCCCCGTAGCCTCCAAGTGACTTAGGATCAAAATTTTAGTATTCATGTTTTTTAAAGCTTTATTTATATCTTCTGTTCTAAAATTTTGGTGTGACTTTATGGCAGGATTTTTTTTTTTTAAATAGGATTTGCTTGAATTCTGTGTCTTCTTTTTACTTATGATTCTAACTTATGGATATGAAAAAAAGGTACTCACGTGTTATAGCAACCATACTTTGTTCTTGATCTGTAATGAAACCGGTTTTCTGTGTCCACTTGGAGATAATCAGCTTAACATGAGCAAAATAAACTACTTTACAAGTATATTTTAGTTAAATATTTAGTATATAGAGGTGGCTAGGTATTTAATATAATGCGTTCTGGGCGGCCTGCTTTCCATAGTTCTCTGTTGTATTTGCCATGATTTTGTTACTAAAGTATTATATTTTTATCATATTTTGCTATATTTCATTAGGATTAACCTAACTTCACTCCTTTGGTGTGGTCGCTATAACACGTAAGTACCGAAAAAAAAATTAGCCCAAACCTAATTACTCAGAATTTCATGAAAACTAGTGACAGATCCAAAGACTGTAATTACTAGATGCCAAGTAATTCTATTTTAAGACCCCTGTGCGGTTTTTCTACGGTTTGGCCTGAAACTAGACAGGTCAGCCGAGACTACCCACCCTTGACCATCTCCCTTGGTCACGATATGCTATCCAGCCGTCTAGAATACTCCTGGAAGAATGCCTAAAGGGTGTAACATCAATTTGGAAAAATTTATTTCTGATATTTTACTGGCTCAATTTTTCTTTAGTAGGTAAATGGTCTAATGGAAATAAATGGGGTTAAATCTATAGAAGAAAATATGCCTCCGTAGGTAAAAAAAGAAGTAATTTTAATAACAATATTACTTAAATCAGTTATTAAAAGTGACTAGCCAGTTAGTAAAATCCATAAGCCCCCCTCCCAAAAAAAAATTGGGTAGTGACGCTTTTGCTGATGAGATTTTGGTTTTGATTATATGAATGAAGCATATGAGGTTTGTTTTATGCTATTGATAGGGCATTTTGATATTTAGATAAACATAATTTCAGAGATCTCTCCTTTAAAAGACATCAAATGAAGCCATTTCTATGTGTCTTGGCAACTGTGGAGAAATTTTGGGTGGATAGAAGTGTGGTCAATTAGAACCCAATGTATTTTACATTTAAGAGAGATAAAACAGAAACTAAAATTTTGGGACTAAAAATCTTCAATTCTGAGACGATTTGATCCACCCTTTGTTGTTTGATCCACCTAGTGTTTCGTATTTGCCGTCCAGTGTGGTTGTTTGTGGCAGCCTCGGTAGCGTAAATTCGCCATGATTTTTGGAACTATAGAACACGCTCTTCTCATATAGTCTAAATAAAATGTTGACTAAATATTCATGATATTTTAATTTGACAGCTTGTGACGTTTTAACGTTAAAATAACCTTAAACGTGCCAAATTACTTCCAAAATAAATGTGGGATAATATAAATTTGAGCAAAATGCAGAGAAAATCACATTTGCACGTGTTAAAGTACTAGACATCAGAATCAAAACCTTTTTTATTATTTCCTGACTCTTCTAAGTCCTATTTATACCTTAATACTGGAATTTTCGAAGATCTTTGTTTTGGTTCTTTCAAAATTATTAAGTCTTTAAGGCAGTGCGACATTTTCATCAGTGTTTCCACGTTGAGCCATGAAAATAAATAACCGAAACTAATTCGTTAATCTTGACAACGCTTTTTGTGTGTAAAAATATCAAACATCAATAATTTGTTGATTCCCAAAGACAATTTTACCTTCAGAGGAAATCTACACCTTCTTAAGCTCTTTGGTGCCATGTGTTTGTTGCTTATTTTTTTTTTGAAGATTTTTCACCCACGTTTCTTTTTTTTAAATTTGGCGCCTGCTTCTATCAAAAACTCCATATGGAGTTTTGTTCCACTGATAATGGAATTCCC
>JAQQPU010023957.1:0-12969 GCA_029168905.1 Artemia sp. Kazakhstan ARC1039 | reverse complement strand
AACTTTGAACTTAGAAGCTTAATTTTTTCATAATGCCCTTTGCCTATATCTGTTTTGTCACATTTAAAACAGTTGAAATGGGCGACTTTGATATTGATTGTTTTTTTTTTTTTTGCTATTTTGGATTCCTAAGAAGCCTTCTTGTATTAAAAACTGGTTTTTAATTACAATTTAAAAAAAATGCATTTTAAAATTGTTTTTGGCTTCTTTATAGAATATATGTCATGTAGGCTAAGGCTGAACTGCTGCTTTTTTATCGCTTTTGGCTGCTCTTTTGGATATTATTCATTTTTTCTTTTGGGGATTCATTCCAAATTATAAACTGATAAATACCTAATATCAGTCAAATTATAAACTGCATCTAAAAGGAGTAAATTTATCAAATTGAAATATACGTGATGAACACTTCACATGAGAACACTTCAATTACAAGGACACAAAAAACACTTAATAGTTTATTGGCTATGAAGAAAAATGAAGTGCCAGTTATTTTCTTAGGTAAAAAATGAAAAGCTTATCCGTTTTAAGTGTAATTAAATGAAATAATAGGCAGACTGAAGTAGCTCCAGGAGGATGTTGAAATGTTCATCCTAGTTTGTCACTTTTAATCCAAGCAAAATGTTAGGACCCTTCGTATCAGTTATTGAGTTTAAGCTTTGATTTCCAAATGCTCACAAGAATTACCAAATTTAAGAAAGTCGCAACAATAAGTCACCTGTGGTCAAAATACTTAGACTCCTCTTTGATCCCCACCCAGGCTCAAAGCTTCTGCTATGGTCATTTCCATGGAAATCTCCAAAGAGTTTCTTTTTAAAATAGCTTTCAAGCGTAGTTAGGGGTATTTAGACTTTTTTGCTTTTCTTCAAAGCTTTGAAAAAAGTGTTATAATATTCCAAATGTTACATTTGTGCATATTTTTGGCAATAATTTGTGGGGTGATTGAATTTTCTAAACCACTATAGATACGTAAGAACGTTGCAACGTCTAGTACCCTGAGGTCATAAGACTGTCAAAGACTCCTCCTTGAACCTCCCAAATTGAAAGCTTTTATTATGACCTGGCCTTTTAATGTAACTTTGGCACTGGACCAAGGGCGCCATTGTTATTCGAGCGTAACGTTAGCTGGGGATGTCGATATGGCTTTCGTCACACCAATTCATTTTAGTTTGAATCTGCCTGGTACATATGAATGAATGTTTTCAAAGTAAACCCGTTTCATCAATAGGAAAAAAACCGGAGCAATATGTCCCTTTCCCTTTGGACGAATAAACCATGCAAGTGCTGTATCAAGTATAACTCTTGAAAATCTTGTTAATTTTGTCAACTTTTCAAATTTTTGGCAACCCTGCTTTCAATAAAAAAAAATCAAGGTACTATCACTTAAATATAATAACTCCCTATGCCCCCCTTCTGGATACCATCTTGATAGGATACCGTCTCTGCTTTAAATAAAAAAAATAATTAACTTATTGGCACCCCTGCTTTAAAAAAAAATTGAGGTATTATCATTTAAATATGATAGCTCAATCCCCCCCTCTGGATACCACCTTTATAGGATGCCGTCTCTGCTTTAAATTAAAAAAAAATGAACTTTTTGGTATCCCTGCTTTCAATAAATAAAATTTCGAGCTATTATCATTTAAATATAATACCTCCCTATCCCCCCTCCCCTCTGGATACCACCTTGATAGGATACCGTCTCAGCTTTCATTAGAAAAATAATTTACTGAATAATTAACAAGGTCACAATATGGTTCAAACAAACACGCAAAATAACGTTAAACAGCTTAGTGTTCCTTGAAAAAAAAATTGAGGGTATGAGTAAAGGGGTACAAAGACAACAACAAAAATGTCGAAATTATTCAGAGATACCTCAAATTATTGGAAAACTGAGTGATAGATTCGCCATGGCATTCCATAAGATCCAAAGAATCGAATTAAAAGGGAGCACACACAAAAGCCAAATAAGGCCAGTAGCCTATGAGAAATCACAAAATACCCAAGACAATGAACAAGTCCTAATGGGGGGGCCCTGGGTCTATCAAAATATTTCAATGGTTTCCCAGGGAATTTGATATCATTTTCTTCTGTCTCCACTTTAAATGAAAAAAATAATTATCTTTTTGGCATCCCTGCTTTCAATAAAAAAATGAGGCATTATCATTTAAAAATGATAGTCCCCTATCCCCCTCCCCTATAGGCAACAATTTAGAATTTATTTATGAATCATATTTTTGGGGTAACTTCCGGTTCAATCTTTAATTCCCCAACCTTGTACATAGCTTAGTCTATAGCTAAATTTTGAAAAAAACAACCGAAGGTTGTTTTTTTTCAGGGGGGGGGGGTAAAAATGTTCCAGAAAGAAGATTGTATTTTCTATCAGGTGTTCAATAATTGAGTATTAAACATTAAGAAAATATTATCTAAAAACAGCAACAAAAAAAATCTACAAACTTACAATTCAGCTGTAGAAACCATCTGTCGGCTGTCAATTTCAAAATCCAACAAAAGGCTGAAGCTGTATAGTAGTGAATGCGTTCTATAATTCTGTTCAACTTGAAAATAAAATTCTTGACTACGAATGATGTAAGAAATAGCGATTGGGAAACTGCATTCAAAATGGTTTAAACTCATTTCATAAAGACGATACTTTTTTTTGTCAACATATGAAGAACTGTGTATATTGCAATATTTGCAATAGCATATTAAATCTGTCTGGTTTTTATGCAAAGTAACAGAAGAAACGAAAATTAATGAAGAAGAGAGCAATGAAGAATTATGGTATACAAAGTAATATTTGGCAGGTAAAGTCACTGGTGATAAATCACTAGGGGTGGCACCGTGATTGCGTGATTTTCGGGGATTCTCGGAACCAAATTTTTTTTCGGGGTGAAGCATAGATTTTCGGGGAAATACCCAAAAATTCGGGGATAGTACAAGCTCTGCTTGATTTCTAATTAGGCAAATCAAAATACTAAACCACACGAGAAGGAAAAGCTCCGACTTTGCGGTTGACGCAATAAAGAATTGCCGTAAAAATACTTTAAAATCGACCGAACGCCATCGCCTCTGCCGGCGGCGGCGTGCCTGCGGCGTTCGCCTGCGGCACTTCAGCGGCGTTCGAACGGGCCTCTCGCCGGCGGCGTTCGGTCGATCCGCCGGCGTGGCGCCGGGGTCTAATTTCAACGTATTACATGGGCTATATAAGAGGAATAAAGATTTTTTTGTCTGTGTCAACACTAATCTGATCCTAAGTATTTTTCACTAGTACTGTGTCATTTTATATATTTTATCAGGATTTATCAGGATTATCAGGATATTTTATCAGGAATCAGACCGGAAAACTGCTGCTCTGTGCTTCGAGCTTTCAAATTAAAAACAGGTATGCCTGAAACCTTCACAATGATTGGTCAGTAATAAAAATAGCATTTTGTAGTTGTATCTTGCCGGACTCATTCAAATTAAGAGCGGGATTTATTTTTGGCACTGCAGTCGCGTACAATAAAGTTTTCTTCACAAGTGTGGATATGGTGTGGCTGGGGCATAAATCAACCATGCCAAGTCCGAAACTAAACGTTCTAGCTATATATACCCACACCTTTATGGACTTATCCGTTTAAACAAAATTAGTCGACAACTTCATCTAATGCTAGAGCTCATTTAATTAGAGAGAAGTTACCAACCACTGTAATTAAACACAAAGCCAAATCGGGAAGGATGAGATAGCTTTAAAAAGTTCAAGAAACCTAAGAAAATACAGATCTAGAGCCTGTTACATATGCAGTCTTTTTGCAAAGTACAAATTAATTCCCTTAAAAAAGAATAGAATTTGTATGCAAATTGTAAAATAGTGACTTTTATTGAGTCTTAAAAAGTGATTCGTAAGGGATAGAAAGGAAGTCTGTCCTTAGCTTTGCATGCTTTTAATTTTGTCTTTACACTTACAGGAAAACTTTGTAGCTACAGAAAATAGGCAACAAAATTATAGCAAGCTTTATTAAAAAAAAAAAATACTTAAAACTTGAAAGTAGGAGAAGTTTAGTTTTTAGTACAGCTTAGATAGATATTGAATTGAATTTATGACCCGTTTTAAACACAATAACAAAATGAGTATAAGAGAAGAAAAAAAGAAAATAAGAAGACTGAAAATTAAAAACAAAACTAAAATTAATAAAATAAGTTCACAAGCACAATAACTAACCTAGTAATTACTGAGTTTACATAACGGGCACAATACTTACAAAAAAAAAAAAAAAAAAAAAACAAAGAGACGCGATACACTTACTGTTTCAAAAAGGAACACCATGGATGACCAGTAATTCCGTTATTGTAAGCTTCAATGCTTCCGCCCATGGGTCTATAATACATTAGCATCTATGATACAGTATCTTCTATTGACCCAACAATTACTAGCCCAAGGGGGAGGCTGAGGAGATATTAAGCATACCGGTAATAAATTCGACGAAGTTACTTTAGTTCCAAAGCCAAAAATGTAAGCCAAAAAGGTGCAAGATACAAAACATTGGGAAACGAATTTGACTAATACAAAATAGCTAGTAGCTGGAGATTAAAACGAAGTTTATTAGATACTATGCTACCGTATACACTGGACATCCGCGCTAGAAATTACGGATGAGGAGCCTTCTAGATGCTTTTAGATAGTCACCAATTGGGAAGTCAAGGTATTTCATTTCCAGTTTAGGAGCAACTGATATTCCATCAAGATCAACTTTATATCCTTCAGGAACTTGAACCCACTTTAATTTTTTACCCACGTGGAATAGTACCACTTATGAAATTTTAGCACTAAACTTAAGATTTATCTTTGAATATTCTCGACTCAGAATGGAAAATTTTTTCTCAATGGCTGGACAGATCTTGATCTTTAAAGAAATGGAATTGCTTTTCCAGAAATAAAATTGTCCTATGACTTTCTCTATTTTCAGGGTTTGAATCTGCAAACTCCCTACATTTTGTCAAAAATGAAATGCCCTAGCTTCAGAATTTAGCTTTTTAGAAGCAAAATAACCTTTAATTCTGATTCTTTATATCATCTCTTTAAAAACCTAAGCAAAATTTCTGTATCTTTCACAAATTTTAGGGAAATAATACTGGGAATCCTGGTTACGAATTCCCAAAACTGGAGTACGAATCTTTTTTTAATTTTTTTATTTTCTTGTTTATTATATTTAAGACGCTTGCTGCCATGGAAGACATGCACGCAAGTAAAAAGACATGCGCTCTTACTCATCTGAAAGTGAACCATTGAAAACATTGAATCATTTCACAGATGTTCATTATCCGCAGTAAATAGTACACAGTCTTAGAAAGGGTAAAAAAAACAATAGGGTACAGAGTTTGGCGTATACTCCGTACACACTATAATAAAGAAACTATAATTTATTAGTTTAAAATCTATAGACTATAATTTACTGAAAACAAAATACATAAAAAGTGTTTTTTACTTTTTTGAGTCAGATAAATAAAAAATTATTGAGACTTTCAAAAATAAATATCAGTATATGTATATTAGACTAACTATTCACAATCGTTTTTTTCAGTAAAGTGCAAATTATGTTGTTGTCTTGAGATGGCTTGGGGGTTGTCAACACTGTTCATGTTAATTTTCATTTGTTTTGAGTTTGAATCGGTTATTTATTGTAATTTCTGTTTGTTTAGGGTTTCATCTATTTATTGACAGTTATTTGTGGTTGTTTTATGCTTGGAAGATTACTTGACTTTCATTCTGCTCATTTTTGGTTTAATGGAACTCTTTACTTTTCTTTGAAGACCTTGTTTTAAAGAACTTACTTACTTATACTTACTTGTTCTTGTAGCAGGACTCAAGCATCTCCGCTCTCCCTGGCGTCCAGTAGCTTTGTCATTGTAGTAAACCAAAAGTCTCGGTGGTTTGCGAGTGGCTCAATCAAATCAAGCCAGGACTTTTCCCATCTTCGTCCATACTTCTTGAAGCCACCGATTGGGTCTAGGTCGAAATAAGTTGAGGGCTTGAATGTCGGATGCTTTTATAGTCCATGTCTCACAGCCGTATAGTAGGACAGACCGAACAAGGGCCTGGTTATTCTTGTCTTCAGACGAACATTTTTCTGGTTCCATAGAGAGTGATTTAGCTGGGCGAAGACTCCAGTTGCTGAAGCAATTCTTGACTGTATTTCTGATGTGCATCCTCCTATTGGGTCTACTAGAGAGCCTAGATACTTAAATTCATGTATCTCATCTATGGGCGATTGTTCTAGTAAAATTAAGGGGTCTTGAGATGATATAACGGACGCCATGACTTTTGTCTTCAGGGAGCTTATTTTTAGGCCAACCAGAGAGGATACTGCAGCCACCATCGATAGCATAGATTGGGCTTCTGGACGAGATAACAGCTAACAAGCAAATATCGTCGGCGTAGTCCAGATCGGTGATCACAAAATTGGGACTTACTTCAACGCCTGAAAAAGTCGTCATTGCTCTGGTCATAATCCAGTCGATCACGAAATTAAATAAGACGGGAGACAATATACATCCCTGTCGGACACCAAATCAATTTCGAACATCGAGGAGAGTTCTGCAGCGATCTGAATTTGGGCTCGCATATGCGAGTAGTATGCTTGAATAAGTCTGACTATAAGTCTTAGACTATAAGCAGGACTATAAGTCCTGCTTGGATTAGTCTTGCCTGGTATTCCATCCTCTACCATGGCCTTCCCGATTCCATCCCTTAGAACCGAATCAAAAACTGTAATAAAATCTATGAATAGAGACACTGTTGGTTTCTGGTGTTTTGCTCTGTGTTCAAGGGTTTGTCTTAAAACGAATAGTTGGTCAATTGCTCCCATGCCTGGGCGGAATCCCGCTTGATTGGGCCTTATCTTTGCGCTGTGCTGGATACGAAAACGGTTATGTAGCGCTATGGCAAATATTTTTGCAGCAATGCATATGAGAGAAATCCTGCGATAATTGCTATATTTTGTCTTTAGCCCTTTTTTGAAGACTGGAAGGATGATAGAATCTCCCCAATCCTGTGGAACCATCTCCTCTTCCCATATGTGACATGTTAGTTTATGAATCCTGCTGACAAGTGTTGTCCCTCTGTACTTGTAAATCTCAGCCGGAATGGCATCAGGACCAAGGGCTTTATTGCTTTTAAGGAAATTGATTGCTTATTGGACTTCCTTTAACGTGGAGGAAGCAACATTCACGTCATTGTAAATACTGCTGGGAGAGTTTGGTCCCTGCAGGCCATCAGGGCTACGACTTGGATTATATCAGCGCTGATTATCACCTATTGCTGTGGAGAGTTTGTGCTGGTTAAGTAGTTTGTCAAAGTGCTCTTTCCAGCGATTTATTATTTCGGTATTCTTCGGTATCTTCGACAGATGTACTAGTAGGCTTATGTGATTTACTCCTGACTGATTTTAGGAGCTGATACATCTTGCTGGTGTCCGATCTAGAGGAAGGGGCTTCCATGTCTTCAGCGATTTTCTCCCAGTGCTGGTTCTTATCATTCTTAGCCGACTGGTGGCATTCTCTTCTTAAGCGTTTGAACAACTCCGATTTTCTCTCCGCTATCTGTTGCTTTTGCTCAGCCAACTTAATTGTGCGTGTTCACATCCAATTTTTGGATAGTCTTTTGCGGTATCCTATCATAGCTTCCACAGCCTCGTGGGCTGTATTGCGTATGGTCAACTACTCTTCATCCAAACTTTGAGTTTGCTCTTCGTTCGCTTGAACATGGAGAGCTTCAAAGTGGTTAGAGAACTCTAAGCAGAATGCATGTCGTATATTAGGATCATCGAAGCAATTGGTATCAAATCTTCGTGGAGGTTTTCTCTTGGGGCGTGCTGCAAGTCGTAACTGTAGATCTAACTTGACTAGAAGATGATCCGACCCATGTTTCGAGCCAGTATCTGCTCCAATGTACGATCTACTATTCGTTGCCATTGATTTCCATTGGCGGGACATGAGGATGTAATCAATCTGGCGTTTTGTTATACCATCTCTTGAATTCCATGTGGCTCTGTAGCTGGGGTTGTGTTTGAATAAGGTATTGGTAATGACCAAATAATTCGTCATGGCAAAGTGAAGAAGTCTTGATCCCCTGCTACATTTAGCTCCAAGACCGAAGTGGCCAATGGCAGACTCAGCATTGGATACTTTTCCCCCAATTCTGCCGTTAAAGTCGCCTCCAATAAAGATGAGATCTTGTTTAGGGACTTTCTTAAGCGTACAAGTTAGAACTTGGTAAAAAATATCTGCTTGCTCTCCGGTGCGTCTCTGGTTGGAGCATAAACTACAATAACTGATATGTTGAATAGGTGGCCTTTGAATCGCGCTCTCGCTACTCTATGTGTGATAGGTTCCCTCTCTAGAATTGACTTCAATGATAGGGGGACTTAAAATGATGCCCATTCCCCCATACGCAGATCCATCAAGGGACCCGGAGTTGAAAAGGGATAAAGAAGCGTCGTCCTCAGGAGTTCTAATCTCTGAGCCTTCCACAATGCCGTTGATTCGAGTTTCTGAAACGCACATTATGTCTATGTTGTAACGCGACAATTCCTCAGCAATAAACTACTGGGTCGTTAGGCATTTCATTGAGCAGACGTTCCAACACCCTACACTGAGGGGTTGTCTATGTTTCCGAAGTAGTACCTCAGCTTGCCAATTTTTCTGAGAAGGCGCCGATGAAACCATCAACGCATCGCTTGCCGGGGATGCCGTAGTATGGGTTGGACTATTTATATTGACTTGTATTCGGACGTTTCGTGGAAATATATTTAACCATGCAGGTCTCCACTCCCTGATTGCACCCTCTGTGGTTTGGCCTAGCGAGAATTGGGATAGGCCATTCCGGCCGTTTCCACCTGACTACTACGATTAAGAAACCGCAGTAGGATTTCTTCTATGTTTAACTAGGGACAGAAGAATAGACTAACCGGAAAGGGGGACCACACCTCCCAAACCATCGGGACCATTCAGACTTTTTAAACCTAACATAGTTCACAAGACTTTTTAAATTAATTTCTCTTTGTTTTTTAATGGCATAGTCTTTTTCACTGAAAAAAATATATATATTTTTTCGATTTTTTCTGTAGTAATTCATAGTTTGGTGTGTTACTTGTTTGGTGGAGAAACTTTTTCAACGATTTAATCTTAAAAAAGTAGTAAAAAAAGTGGTTTTATACCTCCTCAAACTGACCTGAAAAACAAAACCTAATACCAGTAGTATGAGGGTCCTGGAGCCAGCCACTGCGCCCTAGCAACCAGTAGCCGTTATTGATTTTCTTCAAGACGTTATTACGCGTACCTTGGTCTTACGTAATAGGAGATTGTTTACTTATGTTGAGGATGACGTAATTTTGCTTGGCTTGTTTTATTAAAGCTTACGGGCCGCTAGTAATGTGGAAAACCCCCGTTTGTAACTGAAGATAGCGCACACGTGGGTGTTGAGGTTATACTTTAGGAGATACTTTTTTTTCTTTGAGATTTTTTTTTCTTCGAGGGATTTTTGATTCAGGGATCCTTTATAATCCGTCACCAAAGATTTTTGTCCGCTCTATGAATCGAAGGTGACCAGATATTTCCCTCAATGGAGTGACGCGTTAGCTAACTGAGACAACAAATCGTTCCTAGTATTATGTTCTTGGGAATAGATTCTGTTTGATAGGCTATTTTCCAAACGGGGGACTCTCTACACAGTTTCTGGATCGATAAACTACGAATCACGTGTTTCATATCCTTGGAAATAATTGACATGGTAGAAAAAATACGGGATTCGAGAGACTCTCAAACCGACAACCCTGTATAGACTCTCATTCTCGACGGGGTTCGACAGACTCTATTTGCCTGATTCCGTGTGTTTTGTTCTTTGCTTAGTGCTCATTAAAAAACGAAGATATTTTGTTAAATAGATAATTATTTTACCTTTTAAAAGATCTTTGCGGGGTTTGAGAGACTCTTTTGGCTCATTCCGTGTGGTTCGTTCATTACAAAATGAAAATTTTTTATTAAATAAATAATCCTTGTATCTTTTAAAACAGCTTTATGGGATTTGAGAGACTCTGTTGCCTTTTTCCGTGAGGTTTGTTCTTTACTTGGGACTCATGAAAGAATGAAGATTTTAATTAAATATATAATTCTTTTATGTTTTAAAAGAGCTTCTTGGGGTTTGAGGGACTCTGTTGGCTGATTCCATGTTTTTTTTCATTATTCGGTGCTCATTAAAAAACGAAGATATTTTGTTAAATAAATAATTCTTGTATCTTTTAAAATTGCTTTACGGATCTGTTTTAATAAGTGCAACCATGACCGCACCCACAAAACCTTCCCCTCTCCGTCTATTTCCCCGTTCTTATGTTCCAACCAGGATTGTTTGACTTTTCATAGGCAGCGCAATAGCGCTGCCTATGAAAAGAACAATGTTGGCAAAATGTATTATTTATTTTTTTCTTGGTTTTAGACCAGGGCACTTCGTATCAAAGAATTTGTCATAGAAACTTCGAAAAGGACTCATTCGATTGGAAATTGGAGTGACTAGTGCCCTTTTTAATAGTCAAAAGTGATTGGAGGGCAAATAGCCCCCCCACGCCCATCATTCCCCCAAACACATCCAATCAAAATTTTGAGATAGAAATTTTGTTCAGCGTAATTGATTTCCAAATAGAAAATATGTTTTTGAGGAGGTTACTACCCCGCAACCCTCAGGGCAAGGGTTTAAAGTTATGCCTTGGGGGCATATAAGAACAATGTTGTTACAATTTTTTTTTCCTTTAGACCAGAGCACTTTCTATCAAAGAAGTTGTCATATAAACTTTGAAAAGGGCTCATTCAATTGCAAATTGAAGTGGCTTGTGGCCTATTTAATAGTCGAAAGTGATTGGAAGGCAACTAACACACCTTCCACGCCCACCATTTCCCGAAACACATCCAATCAAAATTTTGAGATAGCCATTTTGTTCAGCATAGTTGATTTCCGGATAGAAAATATGTTTTTGAGGAGGTCACTCCCCCACAGCCCTCAGGGCAAGGGTTTCAAGTTACGCCTTGGGGGCATATAAGAACGATGTTGGCACAATGTATAATATATTATTTTTTCCTTTAGACCAGGGCACTTCGTATCGAAGAAGTTGTCATAGAAACTTCGAAAAGGGCTCATTCAACTGAAAATTTGAGTAGCTTGTGCCCTTTTTAATAATGTAAAGTGATTGGAAGGCAACTAACACCCCTTCCACGCCCACCATTTCCCAAAACACATCCAATCAAAATTTTGAGATAGTTTTTTTGTTCAGCAAAGTTGATTACCAATTAGAAAATATGTTTTTGAGGAGGTCACTCCACCACAACCCTCAGGGCAAAGGTTTTAAATTATGCACTGGGGGCATATAAGAGCGATGTTTGCACAATGTATCATTTTTTTTTAGCAGGGCACTTCGTATCGAAAAAGTTGTCGTAGAAACTTTGAAAAGGGCTCATTCAATTGGAAATCGGAGTTTCTTATGTTCTTTTTAAAAGTCAAAAGTGAATGGAAGGCAACTAACACCCCTCCCACGCCTACGGTAACATTTCCCGAAACACATCCAATAAAAATTTTGAGATACCCATTTTGTTCAGCGTAGTTGCTTTTCAGATAGTAATTATGTTTTTGGGGAGGACACTCCCCCACAGCCCTTAGGGCAAGGGTTGTAAGTTATGCCCTGGGGGCATATAAGGTTTTTATATAAAGCGTTGTCGTAGAAAATTCAAAAAAGGCTCATTTGATTGGAAATTCAAAGGGCTAGTGCCCTTTTTAATAGTCGAAAGGGATTGGAGGGTGACTAACCCCCCTCTCACGCCCACCTTTCCCCCAAACACATACAATCAAAGTTTTAAGATAGCCATTTTGTTCAACGTAGTTGAAAGCTTTGGGAGGATGAGGATGTGGGTAAGCTGTGGGAAAGTTGTGTGGGTGTCCGAGGATGATAACTCCCCCACAGCCCTCAGGGCAAGGGTTGTAAGTTATGCACTGGGGGCATGTAAGGTTTTTATAGGACGCGTTGTCGTTAGAAACTTCGAAAAGGCTCTTTGATTCAAAATTGAAATGGTTAGTGCCCTTTTTAATAGTCGAAAGTGATTGGCAACCAACACCCCTTCCACTTCCACCATTTCCCCAAACTAATCCAAAGCAAAATTTTGAGATAGCCTTTTTGTTTCCACGCAGTTTAAAGTTCAGGAAATTATATCTTTGAGCTGGACACTCCCTGCACAGTCTTCAGGGCAAGGGCTATAAGTTATGCCCTGGGGGCATATAAAATTCTATTGAAATATTTGACGTAGAAACTTGAAAAGGGGATCATTTGATTGAAAATTCAAAGGTTTAGTGCCCTTTTTAATGGTCAGAAGTGATTTGAGGGAAACTAACCCCCCCCCCTCTCACGCCCACCTTTTCCCCAAACACATCCAATCAAAATCTTAAGCTACCCATTTTGTTGAAAGTTCTGGAAATTAGGTCTTTGAGGATGACAACCCCCCCCAGAGCCCTCAGGGCAAGGGTTGTAAGTTTTGCTCTGGGGGCATATAAGGTTTTTATTGAAAGCGTTGTCGTAGAAACTTCAAAAGTGCTCATTTGATTGAGAATTGAAAGGGCTAGCGCCTTTTCTATAAGTTGAATGTGATTGGAGAGCGACTAACGCTCGTCTTACGCCCACCGTTTTCCCAGACAAATCCAAACAAAATTTTGAGATAACCATTTTTTTAACGTTGTTGAAAGTTCTGGAAATTAGGTCTTAGAGGATGACAACCACCATTACAGTCCTTAGGGCAAGGGTTATAAGTTATGCCCTTAGGGCATATAAGGTTTTTATAAAACGCATTGTCATAGAAACTTCAAAAACGGGAGTGAAAAAAAAGGAGCGTGTTCCCGGTCCGCCGAAAAGTTAATAATTTTTGATAAAAATTTTATTAGTAAAAATTTATTTTATTAGT
>JAQQPU010023956.1:0-11907 GCA_029168905.1 Artemia sp. Kazakhstan ARC1039 | reverse complement strand
AAAAAAAAACAAAAAACAACACATTGTGCCCACATCGTTCTTTACTTAGGCAGCGCTAGCGCGCTGCCTATGATTAATTCCCTTCTACAGTTCTTTTCATCCCCTCCATTCCCTTCTATTAATTCCACTCATTCTACTTTTTTTTTTGGGGGGGGGGGGTTAATCTTAGCCAGATTATGGATGTGATGACAGAAAAAGTTTTTTTCGTTAATTTAAGCCGTTTTTCATTTTGGATTTTTCTCAGAAATTAGCTGGGAAATTTTCAAATGGAACAGGTTGCGCGAGCTCAGTAATGATGTTAAAATAAGAAATATTTAATTGAAATAAAACATTATTGCTTTGAAATATATTTAGAGCGTAAAAACAAATTTTAATACACTTCGAAAAGTAAAATTAAAACCGCAGAATTAGTATTTGCTGCGTCTTACTTAAGAACATTGATTAGATAAGAAACATTCAAGTGCTTCAATTTCTTCTAAGGAGTTTGAGTTCACGAAAAATGCATGGGAGAGGCAAGGATCTTTTTTTGGTTACTTTTAATGAAAATGCAAAAAAAATCAGATAATAGGGGCGTTGTTTTTTGTTTATAATTTTCAATAAAATACCAAGAAGAGTTTTTCCAAAATTTAGGGGAGGAGACAAAAGAATTCAGGGGGGGGAATGTCCCTCCTGCTCCATCCCCTAAATTGATGCCTGTATTTCTCCTGACTTCAGTAAGAGGATGGCTCATTTTGTATCTGTTTTAATAATTGTAATTAAAGTATTGTACACATATATGTAAACATTTCTACACACAAGAAAAAAATAGAGTAGGTTTCCCGTTTGTGATTGGTCCAAAGGCTCCCCAGAAACCACTGGGTTAGCATGTACGAAAAATCCAGCTATTTTTACCTAAAAATGTTCTTAATTTGAACCATCCCACCCTCTGAAAAATTTGTCCCCCCATCCCCCAAAAGAGCCGTGATTCATCCAACTACTTATATAAGTATATAAAGATCTATTTGGTATTTATTATATGTCTATTTGACGAACTACTGTATACAGCCTTGGTTATATCTTGTACTATTAGGGGGGGGGGGGGTTGAGGTGCAATTACAATTTCAGTGATCACTATAATGTATTACGGTAATTACTTGGCTAAAAAAAAAAAAAAAAAAAAAAAAAAAAAAAAAAAAAAAAAAAAAAAAGTCTTCCTACTTTAGTAACTGAAATAAATGAGCACTTGAAAAAGGTCTAGACCTTGCTCATCCATCCAGTTCCCTAGGACAAAAAAGTATATACAATCCGATAATCCGAAAATCAAGTCCAAAATATCGCAAAATCAACACCAATAAGTATAGGTCAATTTTCCAAAACCAAGCTCGGTGTTGGAAAAACATGATGGCCTTAAAGCAGCAGCAGATGAAAAAATAGAAGAACAGAAAAAAAATGCTCTATCTAATGACAGAAAAATCCTAGGACTCCTTTTATGATGGGAAAAACCTGAAAAAAAAACTCTCTACCCCATCCCCAAAAGACCTATGATATGCGCAACCCGGGCGATATTCAGGACTTTTGTTCGGGGGTAGGTGGGTTTATTTTTTTGGAGGGGGTTTTCAGCAAAAAACTTTTAAAATCTCACAAAAATGTGTTTTTACACATTTTTATCACTGTCTTACGAGTCGGACAAACATTTTGGGGGAGGAGGGTTAAAACCCCTAATCCCTCCCCTGAATATGACCTTGCTTGTGACTATTACATAAATATATGAAATACTCATCTGGCTGGTTCCACAGACATAGGTTTCATGTCAAAAGAAATGATTAAATTTCTAGTGCCAGTGTGAATACTGGATAAAATTAGAAACTCTTTCTGGAAATCTTGGGATTTTTTCCAGGTCAGAATCTTATTGCATTTTCTCTTAAGTTTGTAACATAACACCACGACGCATATCTTGGGCAGTGGAATTTTAAAATTAGACACTCTAGAAATACTGCCACCAGGCGAATGAGATGTCTTAGAGTTTTCTCCTGTAAAATGAGCTAGATGCGGCAACTCAGATTTCCATTTAGTTGGACCAAGGCCATCTTTTAATTAAAAAAAAAAAGTTTTGTCGTTAAAACAGAGTGCCAAAAACGGAATTAGAGTGCTTTTTTAATTGACTTAGTAAAGAGCGACGTGTCCCCCAGCATGCATCATTTTCCCCTTGTCCCACCATACTGAACGCATAGTTGTAGCGATTTGGTGGAGGGGCTCGCGACTGAAATTCGAGGGTCCTTTTAGAGGTTCAATCTCATCAAGAGGACAACTTTTCACCCTTTCAGTATCTCAGGTTCTCCTGCATCACCACATGGCATCGTATCAAAATCTCAAAATAACTATTTTAATCAGAATGGTCGATAAGTCGTATAAATTTGCCTTCAGGGAAAGCATGATAGCTCAATCCGGGGGGCAAAGGCTCCAAAGTTATCAAATACCACCTATAAACCAAAGATTTACAGACAAGTTCAGTTTGCAAAGGGTTTCAATGTTAAAGGAGAGGAGGTTATTATGAAATGTTATTTACATTTTAAAAAATAGATTAATGGTTTTGATTTGAAATCTGGCAAAATCATCAAGAGTGCATGCTATAATTGATCTAATGATTTGTAAGAAAAAAAACTTGTTTTCCTGCTATAACTAAAAAATGTTGCTATAAAACAATCACAGTATACAATTCTTTTAACGTACGTTAAGGGAGTCTATAGTTAGGATGATGAAAATGCTATATTGGATTAATTTAGTTTTTTTTAATTTCAGAGGTATAAAGGAGAAAATAGACGAAAAAAAGTTTTTTGGTGGTTGTAGTTGGTTGAGGTTTGAAATTTTGTCGAATTTATTTTTTAATAGGAGAAAAATGAAGATGAGGGGTAAAAGGGGAAAAGTGGAAAAAATGGAAAAAAGGAAAGGGCAAAAATGAAAATGTAAGATAAAAATACAGAAAATGATAATGAAGGTTAGTAATCATTATTAAAAATTTTGATCATGTTAAATATTTATAGCAGCAGAGTGTGTTTTCATCAATATTGTTTTGATAACAAATTTAAAAATTAATGTCGTTTTTAAATTAGTGTAGATTACATTAAAGTTTTGAAAGTATGTGAAAAAGATTATTATGTCGCAGAGAGGAGAGAAGGTGGGATTAAAAAAAAATATACTTTTTGCTCGGCACGAATGTTCAAGTTTTATGTGTACTAGCGGATTAAAAAAAAATACCCGCAAAAACTACTGAAAATTACATTCACTTTTGGTTCTGGACCGAATAGTACGGCAACGGCAAGCAGTAAACTTCCTTACATTTTTCCGAACCCTCGATAAATTAAATTTTTCTAGTCATTCACTCCCCCTTAGACATCGCCTCTGTCGTGCTGCCTCAGCAAAATTCTCATTTTTACTTAACAAAATTCCTACAAAAGAATAGAGAAGAATTTCCCCCTACATAACTGAGATATTACATAAGTGAATCTTTTCCGCTCCTTTTCTTTGACCCCACTCCTTTTTTACAATTCAATGCGTTAAGTCTTTTTTTACCAGCCCAAACTCTTGAAACCCACAAAACATACTTTAGATACGACAAAGGCAATTGGTCAAGCTTCTTGCATTTCACCATACCCCTCCCCCTTGCCAAATACGATTTTTCTAGCCATTCACTCCCCTTTAGACCCCTCTTTCCTCGTTCTGCCTCCATAAGAATCCTAGTTTTTACCCCGATAAAATTTTTAGCAGAAGGATTGAGAAGAATCCCCCCCCCCTGCATAATGAAATTCTTAAAGAAGTGAATCTCCTTTTCTTCCCTTTCTTCCCTCTGCTATCATCGTTCATTGTGTAAAGTTTATTTTAATAGTTTTTTAACTTCAGTTTATATGATCTTTATTTCACTAAATCCTTAAGTTTAGTTTTAGTTAGTTTTTAAGGATTGTTTCTTGTTCTTTGTTGATTCTATTTTGTTTTTTCTTTGCTCTCGGGTCTTTGGTAGCCGGGCCGGTGCTCTTTGGGGTCTATAACCGTGGTAGCAGTTTGCTAATTTCGAGAACCAAAATCATTTGAAGTCTGGATAGCAACTTGCTAATTCGGGTATCCTAAGAAATCAAATAAATTATACTTCAGGATGCAATTTTTTTTAACTGGAATCTGCGGAGTGGGGGAATATTTTTTCATACATTTTTTCTCGGTTAGAACAACCACGGATACTTGATCCTCATATATAAATGTTTTATTCTTATGGTTTTACATTTCTGGCTTTTGAGGCAAGAGGATGTGGAGGTATTGCATAAGCAAATATTTGTTCCCTGTTTTCATCGATCTATGTTAATGAGTTATGTGTTCTTAGGAAGAAGACTTATACAAGTAATTAGCCCATCGAATGTATTATGATGCAATCTAAATTAAGTATTGATTTTCATAGGCACAAAAATTAGCAACCAACCATACCGGATTCTAGATATCTTTGAATTCCGTATGTACCGAAATCAGCAACTTGCTGTCCCCACTTTAGATTTATCGAGACCAGTCCTGGGTACCAAAGCATTGACTTTAGTTTTATTATTTTTCTTTACTTGACACGAGAAACGAACTCAAGTCAACTAGAGCTTGTGATAGCCTTGCTCAAATAAATATTTTCTTAACTCTCACTGTACAATGTCATGGGAGTCTTTCTTGAGATGTTTATGTTATCCCCACGTGACAGTAGCACCAAACAGAGCTAAACGCTCCGTATTCCATATTTCCAGGCTGTTCTATAGTACTCTTCTCTCCTCTATATCAGGATCTTTAATTCGTAAAATTTCTGGGGGGAGAAGCAAAATGTACTTTTCTAAATTCTGGAGGGTTATTTTGTTGTATTTCCTATTTTTTAATGAAAATACCCAAAAAGGTATTTTACAAAATCTGGAGGGTGAAAGTAATTTAGAGCTGCAACAGTCTCCCCTGAACCCATCCCTAATTGGCGCCGTTGCTCAATATCTTGTTGAAATCCGAGTCTTACAAGGCATTTGAGTATGCTGGTTTGAAACACGCTATCTCTCCTAAATCCACTAGCCCGGCTTTTGTATTTCTTTTAATTAATTATATTCAAGGGTTTGTGAGCATGCTAATCATAAGTCTTAGGCTAACTGTGTAGCATAGGCCGTCAATATCAAAACACATTAAGTATATATTTCACAATTTGGACATGTAAGACTTTGTTGAAATTACAAACACACGAAGATTTTTAATCTACATCATGGTTGAACTTCGCACATCGGGAAGGAATATAGTTCAGCTTGTTCTGGAACCGAACCTATAGCTGTTTAAAGTATAATTTTTAAATTAAAGCAATTTTCTATGCCAAAATTCTCCTTAAAATGCAAGTAATTAATAAGTGCCATATTGGCATTAATGGTTTACAAAAAAAGAGGAAAAAACATGTAGGTATCGCTACACACACGCACTTTCCCACGCTCCCATTACTCATTTGACTACTCTTCAATTTTCCACCTCTGTTCCTTCCCTTTTACCCCAATTCCCAAAATTTCGTCCCTTAAACTCCTAACTATTGCAATTCAATTCCTCATTATCCTTACATATCAGAGCAAAATGTGGGCCATATATTTCCTTCTTTATCCAAATAAAACAGTTCGTGGTAACGAATTGTAAGTAAGGAGTGACGCAGCTTAATAGTAACCCAAACTCTAAAAAAACGGAATTTTGATGCCAATAGATCACAAGAATCAGCTTACTGTGCTGATTCCAATTTTTTAAAGTTTTAGGAAGTTTAATGTTACCCATCAAAGGCTACTAGCCTGAAAAAATTTGCCTACTTTTCGAAAAAGAGGGGAAACATCTCCTAAAAGTAAAAAAAAAATCTTAATGAAAATCATACCACCATATTCAGCGTATCAGAGAACCTTTTCAATCTCCTATCTGCAAAAACGTGGAATTTTGTATTTTTTGCCAGAAGAGAGATCACGGATGCGTGTTTATTTGTCTGTTGTTGGTTGTTTGTTGTTGTTGTTTTTTTTTTGTTTTTTTTTTGCCAGGAGTGATCCTATCAACACAGCACTCCTAGGATATTGAGAGAAGACCTATCCAAACTAAAATTAAAAGTACTAGTGCCCCTTTTAAGTGACAAAAAATATTGGAGAGCAATTAGGCCCATTTGCGGCATTCTGTGGGACCCCAAGGTCCAATGCTAGTATCAGATCCCGCGAGTGGCAGTTTACGCTCGTCAAGTTCTGGCTGTAACGGCCAAAAATACCCCATCTAAACGGCTTTTTAGCACGACAGGACTAATAGTGACTGCAAAAAGATCAATGGCTCCAGGCAAAGTGAACAAATTCACTTTTGTTACATCAATTGTAACTGAAGTGATGTAACCGCTGATTTAAAATTGTTGGTGTCGTTAAGCCATGGTATCTGACTTGTATACTGTGTTTTTTCGATGTTGTTATTTGTTTTGTTTTTTCACTTCCTTTTGGTATGTATTTGATGAAAAGGAGATGTTTGAACTTCAAACTTTGAAAGTTATACACACATTAGCCCAAATCATTAACAAGAAGGAAATGACTAAACACGGGATTTTATAGGAACAATGCGATGTTAAACATAAACACAACATAGGTTTCTCTGGGTCTAGTGGCTAAAAATGAGAATTCTACTTGGTCTGATCGACGGTGAACATAAACAGTTTCCGCACTGCTCAATAAATTCCTGTTTTGACATACTGTTCTTGTATGTTTTTAGCCAACCATTTAAAAATCCTTACTAAAATTGAGGTTGAACGTGCTTGGTGAATTGGAATTATTATTATTATTTTTAATCAGAAAAATCGGCGCGCCGGTCTAAAATCGGCGGCGCGCCGCCAAAAAAATTTCGGCACCCTTGGCGGCGCGCCGCCGCCGATATTAAATCACAGATTCGCCGCCGTCATGTCGGAGTGGTGTGACTTCGGGGGCTACAAAAGGGAAATATATAATTTGGGCTGGAAGGTCAAATTATATATTCAGGGGGGAAGAGGTTGTTGGTAAACTATATTGGACATTTCCAACGTGGATGCTTCAATAAAATTAATAATGTCTAAGCATAAGTCCGCGTACCCAATATTTTAAATTAAGTTACATATATATCAACAAATTTAGTCTTGAAAATTGTGTTTTATCTCGTCAAAAATCTTTGATTGACGCTTTTTCTTCCAAGGATTGAAAAGTGAAAATGTCTGTCAATCATTCCTTATTCTCCGATACTGAAGGGCGAGAAAACGTCATCCAGTTTTTAGAGCAAGGTCGTATCCTGGAGGAGGTTGCCGGTATTGACCCTCCTCCTGAAAAAAAGGAAAATTATCTGAATCATAAACACGTGACAAAAACTCATAGAAAAACATTTTTTATATATTTTTAAAGTTTTTTTCTGAAGCCCCTGAAACCAAATCCCCCTCCCTCAAATAAAGTTCTTGATACATCCTTGTTTTAGAGGATTGATAAAATTCATTTTTCACTCCTCTTTCCTTGCTGAGAAATAAATTAGATTTTAATTTTAACCCTTCAATATTTTATCAAGAAAAACAGGAAGATCCCTCAACAATAAACAATGACAAAAACCAAGTATACCAAGTTTCTAACAGCTGTCTGATAGCTGATTCAAAGCTATGTCATTCTGTAGGCACCACCTATAGCAACTGTTTCAATTCAACTTAAGCAAACTACTGTTTGTTGTAAAATTCTCCATTTATTTTGGGTCAATGGGTAATTGTGAACCAACATCTTCAACCAGTTTGCCAAGGATTGAAAATTCAGTCATAGAAGGAGCCTTCAGCACAAAAACCTCTAAAACTCTACTATAAAGCTTCAAAGACCTGTGACGTTTAACACGACTACTGTGACAGTGGCAACACTAATTCTAAAACAGAAAGGTTCATCGTATTTACACACCTTGCATCACTATCATAGTATCATCTATTATATTGGATTGCATTTAAATTTCAGATTGCTGAAATGTAGGAATTTCTTCTAGAATCTTGTTATATGAAAATGATATGAATAAAAAATTGATAAGCCGCTCCCCAGTGTTTCTTCTAGTGCCTTTTATTATCCGTTAACTGTTGGAATTTTTTCCGTAAAAAATTCAAAGACGGTGTTTTCGATACTATAAGATTTCCCGCTAGATCTTATAGGAAGCCACTAGATCTTATGGTTTCATGCCACAAAAGTCTGATACATGTTCCAAGTATAAAACAAAAAAAACCGGTAGTTTTTACGTCGTAAACCCTCACAGGTACAATTCTGGAAATTCTCCTAGATTTGAAACCTTTTTCTGGATATTAAGGTTCTTCAAAATTTCATTTTTTGTAGATTTTGTCTGCATTCCCAATCTGTCATTTCCTTCAAAATAATTGATCTTTACAAAATATTTTACAAACAAACTCAACATATTTATTGATGATATGATGCAAATCTTGACTGATTTTTGCCGAAACATGATATTATCAATAATTAATAGTTTAATAAAGATATTAGAAAGGTTATAAGTCAAACAGTTCATGGTAACGAACTGTTAGTAAGGAATGACTCCACTCAATAGCAACCGAAACTCTAAAAAATTTGAATTTAATATCAATAGATACTTCAAAAGAATTGGCTTTTCAAGCAGAATCTAAATACATAAGATTCATTAAGTTTGGTATTACCCGTCAAAAGCTACGAGCCTGAGAAAGTTTGCCTTATTTTTGAAAAAAGGGGGACATCCCCAGAAACGTCGAAGAATCTTATTGGATATTGCACCAATAGATTCAGCATATCAGAAAACTCAATAGGAGATATTTCAAGCTCCCATCTGATAAAATGTGGTATTTGTATTTTTTTTTCTTTTTTTACCAAAAGAAAGATCACATGTGTGTTTATTTGTTTTTTTGCTTTTTTGTTTTTGTTTTTTTTTTTCAGGTATGGTCTTGTCAAATTAATGGTCCTACAATATCGAGCGATGGCTCGGTGAACGAAAATTAAAAGTTATAATGCCCTATTTAAGTAACCAAAAAAACGAAATGGAAACTAGCCCCCCTGCAACTTTCCTCGAAGTCATCTGACCAAAATTTTTAGATGGCCACTTTGTAGAGCATAGTTGAAAGGTCTAATAGCTATGCCTTTGGGATAATATGACCCCCAAAGCCCCTGGAGAAAAAACTAAGTTATCAAATGTATGCATTGTTTATGTTCAGAATTTTTTTATTGGGAAGCATACAAAAATTTTTCGGGGGCAGGGGGGGGGTGAATTTTCTGGGATTTCTTAAGAGAAATTTCTCCATGAAAAATTTATGGGGTTGAACTTTCAGGAAAAATTTACACTGGTGGAATTCGCCAGAATTCCTATTCAAATTCTATTTTATTTGACTTACTTTCTGTTTGCCAAGTCAATTTTACACAAGTCAATTTTACAGCTAATAGCAATTATCCGGGGATTTTTTTCCGGGGTAATTTAGGGGAGGGGAGATTTTTCTTAGGATAAATTCTCAGTGGGGGAATTTTCTGAAGGAGGGGGGGGGAGGTAATTGTGATGAAAAATTTTCCACGGAGGAGAGATTTCCGGCATGATCTGAAATAAATCAGATATTAAGGTCTTTTCAAATGAAAGTGTTCTATGAAGAACTTTTCTGGCTGAATTGTTTGCAAGAAATTTTCTGGCAGGAATTTTCAATGAGTTTTTATTGTTTTAGAAAATAAAGTTGTGTGACAGAGTCAAACTTTAGCGTAAAGAGCGAGGCGTTGAGGAGGGGACAGTCCCTTTCATATAAGGAATAATTTATGTTCGTTCTAAGTTCTAATGTCGCTCCTTACTTTCAGTTAAAAAAAGTTGTTTATTTTATTTAATTTATGAACGTTTTTGAACTAATGCAGTTTTGATTTTGGCTCACCGAACATGAATAGTTAAAACAAAGTTTGCTTATTAATTTTACCTTTTTTGGCTAAATGGCTTTCTCGAAATTTTGTTCTGACGTAACTTACGAATTGACTTACCTAACGAACTTCTGTATTCGTATATTTTTATTAGGTATATTAGGGAGCTTGCCCTCTAGTCAATACCTTGCTCTTTACGCTAAAGTTCGAATTTTGTTCGAATCACAACCACCTGAATCACAAAGGCCGGTTAATTAGAATAGATAGCTCTTTTGAAAGTACTAAAAAAACTTTAGCGAAAAGGGCGAGGTATTGACTAGGGGGTGAACCCCTTCACATACGGAATAATTTCTGTTCGTTTTGAGTTTTAATGTTGCTCCTTACTTTCAGCTGAAAAAAACTTGTTTTTTTTTTTATTTAACTTCTGATCGTTTTTTAAATAATGCTGGGAAATCCGGCACCACCTTCATAGAAATGTCCCTTCCCCCAAGGAAACATCCTCCATGGAAAAATCGTCCCCCGTAACCCCCTCCTCCAACCCCCCTCCCCACCAGAAAAAAATCCCTCCTGATACGTCTTTACACTTCCCATTAACCAATACTATATGTAAACAATGGGCAAAGTTCACAATTTGCAGCCCTTCCCCCGGAAACTGCGGAGGATTAAGTCATCCTCAAAGACATATTTATTACATTTTCGACGATGTTGAACAAAATGGCTATCTCAAAATTTTGATTGAGTGACTTCAAGAAAAAAAGCGTGGGAGGGGGCTAAGTCCCCCTCCAATTTTTTCGGTCACTTAAAAAGGGCACTAGAATTTTTAATTTCCGTTCTAATGAGCCCTTTATCGATATTCTAGGACTACTGGATCGATAAGATCACGCCTGGAAAAAAAAATAAATAAACACGCATCCGTGATCTTCCTTCTGGAAAAAAAAATACAAAATTCCACATTTTCGCAGGTAGGAGCTTGAAATTTCTATAGTAGGATTCTCTGATACGTTAAATCTGATGGTGCAATTTTCATTAAAGATCTATCAGTTTTAGGGGAATTTCCTCCTTTTTTCGAAAATAAGGCAAATTTTCTCAGGCGCGTAGCTTTTGATGGGTAGGACTAAACTTAATGAAACTTATATATTTGAAATCATCATAAAATTATCATTCTATTGATGTATCAATTGGTATCAAAATTCCAGTTTTTAGAGTTTTGGTTACTATTGAGCCGGGTCGCTCCTTACTTATAGTTCGTTACCACGAACTGCTTGATGACAAAAATACACGGATAATATTATGGTTTTGGGCCTAGGAACATAAAGGCATGTCAAGTTAAATTATTACTAAGCAATTCAAACGATTGGATAATGTATTGCTTTTTTATTTATTTTTTTTTAGGTAATGTATTGCATTGCTTTTTTCATGTATTGCTTTTTTAATGTAATTGCTTTGTATTTTTGATGGGTTATAAAATAAATAAAAAAATAAAAATTTCAGTAGCACCATACTTTTAATAATGCGTGCATTACAATATGATGTGGAAATGTACAGTAAAAATTGTTTATCTTTACAATAAATCATTCTTATTCAATAACGAGTACATTCCACTTAAAAACAAGACAGAATGGTCACAATGTGTAGAATACATTTCAGCTAAAGATCGGCGTGAATATTTTCCGCGGTTAGGTACAATTTTATCAAATCCAATCTGCAACTTTTCTTTAACATTTCTTCTCAGAACTTGAAGTCGTAAAAAAGTGAATGTAGAACAAATACTAATTCCTAACCACCGTAAACTCGTAATATTGCGAATTACTGAGGATCGACAGGACAAATTATGAGCTGATGATTTGGGATTGAAGAAAAAATATTCGCATTTATCAAAATTCAAAAACAGACCAACATCCCGAAAGATCATAAAAATATGTTGCACCGATAATGCCAAAATAGACTTGGTTCGGCTTAAAACTAGCAGGTCGTCCGAATACGCAATATAAGACACATCAGATAAATTATAAAAATACGAAGGCTT
>JAQQPU010023955.1:0-12970 GCA_029168905.1 Artemia sp. Kazakhstan ARC1039 | reverse complement strand
ATTTACTCCATTTTCTTTTTTAGATCTAAAATTTTCTAATTGGGGTTCTGGATTTAATCTTCGTATATCTTTTAGTTGCTGGGGGGGGGGTGAGAATTTGTATGTATTGGCTTTAGTCATTTTTGTTGAATTGAACTATATGTGTCTAGATAAAGTTTTTGTGCAAGGGTGTTATGTCTTATGCTAATATTTATTTGTCTTATTTTAACGTCTTAGGTTTAGTGTTAGAATTAAATTTGGGTCGTTGGGCTAATAATTTGGAATGTGGTGCTTCTATTCTATAATGTGTGGTATTTGTGCAAGGGTGTTATGTATTATGTTAATATTAATTTGTTGGAAATCTTCGGTACTGGATAGGGACTGTTTGTGTTCGTTTTCAAAATTTTATTTGGTTTGTGTTCAAAATTCTAAGAATAGCCAGCCCTCCAGAAGTTTAGAGTAGAGTAGAAGAGTAGAGTAGTAGAGTAGTAGAAGTAGAAGTAGAACAGAGTAGAGTAGTAGAGGTAGAGTAGTAGAGAAGTAGAGTAGAGTAGAGAAGAGTTTAGAGTAGCCAGCCCTCAAGAAGCTGTAACTTCACTAGGTCTAAAACATAATGTGAGCCTTTCCGGGTTGCAGCGGTAGCTAGCACTCTAGTAAGGACGATCCCGTCCAATGTTAATAAATATAAAAACCCATAGTACCTAAAAAAAAAGTCAGATCAAAACAAAAAGTACACAATTAGAACCGCCTTGTCCGAAACCCCTGTATAGTAAACTTTCTGTTATTTGGCTTGAACAGCAAGGGAAATATATTGTCTTGAAAATCAAGAAAAGTGGCGGCTACTACAACATTCTTCCTAAACGGCATATTTTTTTTTATTTTGTTTTCTTTTCCACAGATAGCTTGGCACTGGAACATCGTGGAGAGTTGTTCAATGGCTCATTTTAAAGGAAATTAATTGGATTAAAAATCTTTTGTAACTAAAATAAATTATTTTTAAAAGAGAATAAATTTTTCCACTAAAAGCTGCATTTTTGATGTCTTTTCATGCGTCAGTCTTTTCAAAGATACATTAAAAGACGATCATTTGAATAACAAACAGTCGCATACACTGGAATTAGTTAGCTACTTGATTGTTTGAGGTTCGTCTCTTACTATTTCAAAGAAGAAAAATCCGTAGGCTTTTTCCTGTTTGTAATCATTTTATTATCCGGTTACAGTAAAGAACGAACTCTAGCCAATAGTAATTAAAATATACAGGAACATTCTAATTTAGAAGCAGCCATAGGCTTTCTCCTGTTTGTAAGTTATCCGGGTTGAAGAGGTAGCTAGCAACCAAGTAAGAGACGATCACGTCAAATGTTAAGAAATATAAAAACCCATAGTTCCTAAAAAAAAGTCAGATCAAAGTAAAAAGTACACCGTTTGAACCGCCTTGTCCAAAACCCCTGTATAGAAAAATTTCTGTCCCTTGGTTTGAACAGCAAGGGAAATATTTTGGCTTGAAAATAAAAAAAAATGGCAGCTACTACAGCATTCTACCTAAACGGCGTCTTTTCTCTTTTGTTTTTATAATAAAGTAGAATCAATTTTGTCAAAAAACTGCATTTTTGATGTATTTTCATACTGCAGTCTTTTCAAAGTTATTTGAATTTTGAAGCAATCAAACAGTTCATGGTAATGAACTCTATAGTAATAATAGCTACTTGTCTCAATAGTAACCGAAACTCTAAGAAACGAAATTTTGATTAGCTAGCAACCTAATAAGAGACACATAAAAAATTACGTACAAATAGAACTAGATCTAGAAATTTCCTTTAAAATGAGCCATTGAACAACTCTCCACGATGTTCCAGTGCCAAGCTATCTGTGGAAAAGAAGAAGAAAGAAAAAAATATTCCGTTTGTGCAGAATAACATGGTTAAAGTCAATTTTCTTGATTTTCAAGCCAATATATTTTCTTTGTTATTCAAGCCAAAGGGCGGTAAGTTTCCTTTATAGGGATTTCGGACAAGGCGGTTCTAATGGTGTACTTTTTGTTTTGATCTTTTTTTTTAGGAGTTGGGGTTTTTATATTTCTTAACATTTGACGTGATCGTCCAATGCAGCGGTAGCTAGGAATAACCTAGTAAGAGAAGATCACGTCTAATGTTAAAAAATATTAAAACCCCTAACTCCTAAAAAAGAGTCAGGTCAAAACAAAAAGTACACCATCAGAACCGCCTTGTCTGAAACCCCTATAAAGGAAACTTACCGCCCTTTGGCTTGAATAACAAAGAAAATATATTGGCTTGAAAATCAAGAAAATTGACTTTAACCACGTTATTCTCCACAAACGGGATATTTTTTTCTTTCTTCTTCTTTTCGACAGATAGCTTGGCACTGGAACATAGTAGAGAGTTTTTCAATGGCTCATTTTAAAGGAAATCTCTAGATCTAGTGCTATTTGTACTCGATTTTTTTATTAAATTAATTATTTTTTACGAAAAACTTAATTTTTTATATACAATATTGATCAATGACGTCATAGTCGTTGGATGTAGTTATCCGGGTTGCAGCGGTAGCTAGCAACCTAGTAAGAGACGATCACGTCCAATGTTAAGAAATATAAAAACCCATAGTTCCTAAAAAAGGAGTCAGATCAAAACAAAAAGTACACCATTAGAACCGCCTTGTCCAAAACTCCTGTATAGGAAAGTTTCTGTCATTTGGCTTGAACAGCAAGGGAAATATATTGGCTTGAAAATCAAGAAAAGTGGCGGCTACTACAACATTCTGCCTAAACGGCATATTTTTTTCTTTCTTCTTTCTTTTTCTTTTCCAGATAGCTTGGCACTGGAACATCGTAGAGAGTTGTTCAATGGCTCATTTTGAAGTAAATTCATTGGGTTAAAAATCTTTTGTAACTAAAATAAGTTATTTCTAAAAGAGAATAAATTTTTTGACAAAAAACTGCATTTTTGATGTCTGTTCATACTTCAGTCTTTTGAAAGATATTTGATTTTTGTGCATAAATCATAATCGTAAACCAGCGGTAAGATTTGAACCCACGCCTCCGAAGAGACTGGTGGCAAACACCAGCGCCTTGGACCACTCGACCACGCTGCCTCTCATTACTATATATGTGAATCCGGGTTGCAGCAGTAGCTAGCAGTAGCCGGGTTGCAACCTAGTAAGAGACGATCAGTCCAATGCTAAGAAATATAAAAAAATAGAGTCAGATCAAAACAAAAGTACATCATTAGAACCACCTTGTCTGAAACCCTACTAGATAAATAATGAATGTCGTCTTCGTTTTATTAGAGCTATGACTTGAATAGAAAAACATGACATTATGTTGTTATTTCTGAAGACGTCATGAAATAATATCATTACGCCATGTCGTCATGAAATAAAATCATTACGCCAAGACGCCATGGTTACTATATAGTAGGCCACAAAGAAACAATGGTCTCATTCATGGTTACATAATGGTTAAATCGAAGCAAGCTACACGCAAGTTAAAAAAAACAGTACTACACAAAAAACCGAGATAGTATCTTGAAAAGATTTTATTTATAATAAAGAACGACATCTTTCCTATACTAAATTTTATAGGCCACTTAACTATAGAGTATAGGCTAGTACAGTTATATTTAAGGTCAATACACTATTTACAGTAAAGAACGATCTCTCGCTCCCTATTAAGTGATATACGGTGGTTCCAGGGGTAGCTAGAAGCTATCCAGTTTGTAGCGGTATCCGGGTTGCAGCGGCAGCTGTATTATAAGCTAGTATAGTTATATTTAAGGTCAATATATTAAAATTTTCCACTAAATGACGATCATTGGAATAAAAACCCATTACATACATTTGTAGTAAAGCTTTCTAATTTAATAAATTATGAATTTAGTAAAAATATATTGAGACGCAAATAAAAAGTTTAGAAATGCCACTCTTTATTAAGATAAGGAATATATCCTGCCAAGTTTCTGCTTAACGGGAAATTGAGAAATTACCACTTCCTAGCTATTGCGTCGGTTGGTTAAAGGAAGGTGTGGTTGATAAAAATGTATAAAAGATACATTTTATGGGAAGGGGCAGATTTAGACTGATATTAACTTTATGCCGGACTGACCTCTGGTCCGTTGTTTTTAGAAATATCTTGGAATCCTGTCGCATCATTGTAAGTGTCTAAGTATTCTATTATATGTTATTTTAGTTTTCCGAGACTTGTGGTGTACTTGGGACAGCCAGTACCAGCAGAAAATATATATCTGTTATTATATTATGTTAACTGAATAAAATTATTGTGTTATGGACAATCTCTATACAATCTACCTTTAGCCCCTCGAAAATACCTAGCTGGTACGTCTCATTAGTCCGGTCATAGCCTAAGGCACGCTACCAAAGTTTAATCACCTTAGGTCCATAGTTTATCTCCCCTATAAAGGGAGAATAAAGGCACCTACGACAACTACACCCAATTACCATAAAGTACACTTTACAGCAACTGGTGGAAGTTGGAAAAACTGGGTCGAGAGGGCTAGATAAAAATAGTAGATTGAAATAAAATGGCTTTACTAGAGGAAAAAATGACTTCCCTATCAACAGTGCTTGAAATTTCAAAAATTATACCAGCATACGCGCGAAATTCAGACGTAGATGAGTTTATCGAAAAATTAAAAATTTTTGACAAACTAACTGAAGCGTTTGAGGATAAGGTCAAAGAGCAATGCGTTGCAGCCAGATTAAAGGGAAGCGCCCTTAAACATTTTGAGGCAATTAAGGAAAAAGAGCCCAAGGACATCAGTACTCTAATTGAATCTTTTTAAACAAGATTCATCGAGACAAGCATCTCCGAGAGGCTAAAAACAGAGGTAGTGACATTCAATACCTCAACTAGTATCAGGGAATATGCCGACAAAATTTGTAGATCCGTGTGTTT
Organism: Artemia sp. Kazakhstan ARC1039; assembly: GCA_029168905.1. Lineage (NCBI taxonomy): Eukaryota > Metazoa > Arthropoda > Branchiopoda > Anostraca > Artemiidae > Artemia > Artemia sp. Kazakhstan ARC1039. The sequence continues at coordinate 8,064 of JAQQPU010023955.1, read as the reverse complement.
ACAATTAGAGAAAGGCGGAAATGACGAGATAGTACAGAAAGTACAACTACATACTTTTACCCAAGGGTTACCAAAAAAGTTATTAAGACTAATATTATTGCGAAAACCTGAAAATTTAGAGCAGGCTATAAAACTAGTCGAAACAGAGGTAAAAATTGACGAAGCTATAAAAACGTTTGATCAGATGTCAATAAATAACACAGGAGCACAAGAAAGTATAAAATATGAAAAGGGACAGAAACGGGTCCCTTTTCACCTTGAGAGATTAGCAGCTAATAACTATAGAAAATATGGGCAGTCTCCCCCACCAAAGACAAATAGTTGGGGAACGAACAATGACAGATCAAAAATATTTAAAAGTAACCAGGAAACAAACAAACAATTTAAGAGAAAATTTTCTTGCTATTATTGTAGCAAACCAAACCACTATGCAGCAGATTGCTGGCACAGAATACGCAAAGAAGGCCAGACGTACAAGAAAAGACACCAGTCCAGAACGCAGGGGGGCAGAAATTTAGGAAGGCAGGGAACAAATAATGCTTGGCAAACACCTAATAATATTCCTGAATTTAGGCCTAGGAGGCAAACGGTTAACAATACCCAGGGTCAAAGTAGCAACGCTGAAGAAAACTGGGATAACCCCAGAAACTTGTGGCCAAACAGTGGGCATTTAAATGGAGAAACCAGCCTGTAAGGGCCGACAGAGCTGTTTCCTTACAAAGACCCATATATAGTTTAGAATGTTGTGATACAAATGCAAATAATAACAGTCTACCGATTCTGCGTAGTTTTAAAATTGATTGTTTTCAAAATTTACCATGTTTACTAGATACTGGTGCATCTAAATCATTAATTCGAGAGGAAGTTTCCTCTCGAATTTTCCAAGAGGAAGTTTCCTTTTAAGAGGTTTCCTCCTAGTGTCAAAAATCGCGTAAGTAGATGCCAGAATACCCTGAAATCAGTGACTTGGCACAGGCTGACAATTTTGGGAGAATATCCATTAAAATTTAGCACAGGAGATAAAGAAATAACGGTAACAATGATAATATGCAAGCAGCTACCATTTCCTTGTATTCTAGGAGTAGATACCATCAGAAAATATGGGATTGTATGGGAACCCATATCTGATACAATAACTATAAACTAGGCAAATGAAAATAATTGGCAAAATTTCGTAACAACAGATAACGAAAGTGACGATTCGAATTATAACCTAAAAATAAGCGGAAAAATCACAATAGAAGGGGCACAACAGCTCAAGTTCTAGCGACATTAAATTCAAAAGAAGAAAAGGTTAAAACAATGGATGCCATGATAGGAGGATACACCATAAAAGAATACCCAATGATTTTCGTAGAAAATCAAGTTATAAAAATTGAAAATGGTATAACATACTTAAAACTATCAAATCTAAGTAATAATAAAGTAAAACTGAACCAGATAGAACTTGGATCAGTGGAAAAGATTTCAAATTCGGAAATAAAATCTCTAAACACTCCAGAATTAAGCTTAAACTTCACTAGCCACGAACAATTATCCTCATTAAAACCGCAACCACAAGAAAAGTATGGAATTTCGAAAACGGATTTTTTGCAACAATTTGATTTAAAACATTTACCGGAAAATGTAAAAACTCGACTGGAAAATATTCCTTGGGATTTCAAATGGACTTTTGCAAGACACAAAGCGGATCACGGATTAACTCACTTAATCACGCTCAAGATATCAACAGAGTGTCCTCCAATCAAAAAGTTACCGTATAAAAACCTTATCATTTAAAACCATGGCTAGAAAGCCAAATAAGGGAAACGGAAGATCAGGGAATAATTAAAGAAATTGTTAGCGATTGGAGTTTTCCACTAGTAATAGTCAGAAAAAAAGATAACAGCTGGAGATTATGTATAGATTTTAGAGCACTAAATGCCGTCACAGTTAAAGATGTGATGAAGTTACCAAGAATTGATACGATTTTAGATTTGCTAGGAGGTACAAAATATTACACTAGTTTTGACTTAATAGCAGGATATTGGCAAATCGCTTTAGATGCAGAAACAAAGCATAAAGCTACAGTAATCTTAGACAATGGAAGAACGTTCACATTTGAACGTATGCCTTTTGGCTTATCATTTAGTCCAAATTGTTTTAGCGAACTAATGAATTTGGTGTTAAAGGATAACGAACCAGGAAGGAAAAAAGATACCTTGGCTTATTTAGATGATGTAATTTTTTTTAATGAAAACCTGGAAGACCACTTGGTCGGCCTTAGAAAAATACTGGAAAATTTTGAAAAAGCAGGCTTAAAATTAAAACCAGAAAAGTTAAAAATAGTAGTACCAAAATAAGTTTTTCTTGGACACCAGATAAACCAAGGTACTATTTCACCAAATCCAGAAAAATTTACTGTCATAGAAAATTTACAGCCTCCTAATGATCAAAAAAGCTGCAGATTAGTTTCTGGTTTGTTAAGCTATTTCAGACGATATATTAAAAATTATGCAACAATAGCGCAACCTTTGACAAACCTTTTGAAAAAATCAGGTAAATTCGAATGTCCAGCGGGCGCAAAACAAGCGCTAAATGAAATAAAAAGGCAATTATTGCTGGCACCAATACTTAAACTACCAGATTTGTCACAAGACTTCTGTTTGCAAACAGATGCTTCGGGGTACGGTATTGGAGCAATATTATTAAACATAAATTCTGAAGAAGTAGAATGAATAGTCCAATACCCCAGCAGGTCATTGTCGGAGGCAGAAAGAAAATATTCGACAGTTGAAAGGGAATGTTTAGCAGTTGTTGTTTTTACAGAATATTTTCGATAATTTTTGCTTGGAAAAAAATTCATTTTACGCGTAGACCAAAAATCATTAATTTGGCTACATACGATGCAAAATACTTCAGCCCGGCTGACACGGTGAATACTGCGTCTGCAAGCATATTCATATACCCCAATATATATAAAAGACCGTACAAACATTTTACCAGACTATTTGTCACGAAATCCAGATACGGAATGAAATTTGATAACAACCATCCAGAACGAACTGGAAGGGCTAGAAATAATATCTAATGAAAATATTTCGAATCATGAAAGATAAATATGATTTTTGTTTAGCGATGAAATACTTTTTATCAAAAGGAACGGAACTGCCAGAGCACTTTAAACATTTTTTAAAGGACTTAAATAATTTTGATCTTGACGAAAATAAAAATCTTTTGAAAGATACCATAGACCATCGCAAGAATATAGAAAAAATGACTCAAAAATTATTCCAGTAATTCCAAAACCACTGGAAGGAGAAATTTTACAGATGGCACATGCAACAATTGGCTGTCACATGGGAGAAGCAAAAACTATGGGGAGGCTAAAAGGAAATTTTTATTTTCCAAAAATATACTCAAAAGTAAAAGCTTTCATACAAAGCTGCCAAGAATGTGCCAAACAAAATTCGCCACAAAAGACCCCTAGGGCCGAATTAGGTCTCTACCCCACCCCTTCAGGGGTAGGAGAATTTATGTCAAAAGACATTTGGGGAACAGGAGGAAGTTTACCAGTTTCCAGGAAAGGAAACAGGTGTGTACTAACCGTAGTCGATCATTTTAACTCTGTACGCTTACTCTATACGCCTAGATGAAACTTATACGCTTTTCCAATTAAAGACGGAAAAACAAAAACCATTGCGAAAGTTTTGGTCAACCACCTATTTTTGGAACACGGAATTTTTCCTAGAGTTTTACTTAGCGACAATGGGCCATGTTTTAGAGCCAAATTATTAGACGAAATTACAGAATATCTGGATGTGAAACGATGGTTTACATCGTCTTATATGGCCGCAGCTAATGGAAAGGTTGAACGTAAACATAGGGAATTAGCTTATATGCCGGGAATACATGCAAGAGAGGAAAATGAAAATTGGGATGAACATTTACTATTTGCAGTCTTCGCAATAAATACGGCTTTTTCACGTTCCTTAAAAGATACACCATTTTTTTTGCAACATCTAAGATATCCCAGAATTTTTTTAGATGAAATACAGAATGATTGAATATATTAAAACCTAGACCAATATAAGAAAGAAATGGTGATGCGAATGAAAAAAACTATGGAACAAGTTAAAGACAATCTGGAAGATGCAAAAACAGAATAAAAAGAAAAATATGACAGAACAAGAAAAAATAAAACAAATTACTGTTTAGGAGACTTGGTTTACATATATAAAACAAACCTGGAAGGGAAAAAAAAGTTAAAACCAAAATGGGATGGGCCCTGCAGAATTGTAAAGATTCCACCAAATAACTTAACATATGTTGTAAAACATCAGTATAAGGAAAAGGAAGAAGTAGTACACCATAATAGAATGAAGAAGGGATATTTTTCAAAATCGTGGAAAACAGAGCCTATTCTATCAGACGAAGGAACAGAGGAAACAATTTCACCAGTATATATCAGAAGACCGTATGAATTTTATGACCTTTTTAATGACAACAAAAGTTGGGAGGAGTGGAAGGAGTATTTAGCCCAGTTTTGGCTACAAACTCTCCACAACAAACAAGAGAAAAAGGGAAATATTCTATGCTCATCGGATACTAGCGATGAAGAACATCAAACACAACATAAGGATTTAAAACGTGATAAACCAAAGGTAAAATCGACAGAGGAAGAAAAATTGGAAGGAACCAATGAATTATCTGATTTTTATACATTAGACTCACCTGCAGTCTTAACGCAAAAATGGCTTTTGGAACAAACCCCATCTACCAGACGCGAGCTAACAGAATGTGACACTGATAATTCTTCTACAGAAACCGATATCACTAAACCTGGGCCATCGTTAAGAAAACCCTCTTTAAGAGAGAAATTATGGAGAAAAGTAAAGAAACCAGAGGGACAGCAACAAGTTCCTTTGTCAGCAGCACAAGTAGCTAAATCACTTATGAAAAAGGCCAAACATCAGGAGAAACAAAGATTAAAGATATTTGACAAGTCAACAAAACCGCGCTCGAATTCAGAGCCTTGTAAACCGCACTATAGAGACCACGGAAAATCTTGCAAGAAGAAGAAAAGCAAAAATTTGGAGTCCAAAATTTGGACCAGGATAAGACAATTATAACTCTAAAGAAATATCTACATTTTCTTTTTTTAATCAGTATGTTAATAACATCAAAGTTTTCCTTCAAATATACATCGCCAGTAAAATTATTACCGTCACGTAGAAAACAAATTCAAAAATTGTTAGCCTAAATACTCGTAAGTTCCCAGAAAAAAAATAAGCTCCGATCTAAAGTGAAATCATAGCTTCCTGCAAAAATTTTGTCTCCAAGACGAAATAAAACTTCGCGAATGATGTAATGACAAGACTTGTCAAAACGAATTAGGCTAAGTTTCATAAAAGAAATTAAGTAAGGCCACGTAACTTTAAAATAGGTATAGTGAAACTAATTAAATTATACATATTTAGAATCAGCATTAAAAGGCAATTCTTTCGATATGTATATCGAGAAAAAAAATTTGGGGGGATAATTAAAAACAAAAAAAAGGAAGTTAGTCTACTGAAATAGGGTCATTGGAAGCTATGCTGGTCTCTCGTTGTTAAGTAAATGCGAAGCATCCACTAACCTTTGACTCTCTGAGGTAACACTTTCAGTCGAATTGGAAAAAAAATTGTTTTTGAAGAATTTTAAAATTATATAACGCGAAAAACAGAAAGAGTTTACATTAAGTCAACTACATGTACAAGCTAGCTGTAATCTTATTAGAATTAGTTATAGTCTAATATAATATTTTTTTTGTTAGTTACAAATGGTAAAAAGAAAAAAAACAAATTTTAAAGAAGCGCTATAAAGGTTTAAGCAAAACTTAGAATAAGCTTAGAAAGCAAAAAGAGTGCTAGGTAAAGGATTTCAACCACAGTAGTTCAAGGTAATAATTTTAACTCTAGCGATGTATTGGATCAGAGAAAACGAATTGGCACAGGAGATCCCTAGTTTAAACAATTGGCTTTCACCTGTGCCAACTCAAACACCCAAATCCCAAGCCGTTGAATCCTAACAGAAACTTCCACTTTTTCTTTGAAAATAAAATATAACATTACACAACAAAAACACTTGCAGCAATGAACAGAAATTTATTCATACAACGTTCCCAGATTTAAGCTTATCAATAAACCACAGATAGTGGAAATTGCATTCAAAACTATGTAGGCTTGCAAAGAGAATTGTTGTCTCATTTTGGTTAAGAAATAAGATCGTAATTCAAACTAAAATAAAAGCTGTAACCAGTATGTCGTAAAAATTTCATTTTTATGAAGAGATGAGAACTAGCAAATGCGAGGCAAAACTTAATTAAAAATGTTCTAAAAATCAGCTGCAAAAATACAGTACTTTTCTAAAACAAACACTTTTGAACAGAAAAATTTTAATAATGTCAAAAAAATACAGGTTGCAAAAATTAGACACCCCCCACCTCTTAAAAATAAGGAGATAATGAATTTGACCATAGAAGGGCAATCAGCATAAAAACTTGTTAAGGTTATTGGAAAAAAACATGAAACATATAAATATAGGCTTTAAACAAGACCTATTTTACTGAAAAAGCGGAAAAAGACTTGAAATAAACCCTTGGGCTTCATTGAAATAAAGAATCGAAAAAAAGAGAAGGGTTCAAGTTGAAAATATAGCCAGACAAAATTAAAAGGAAAAGAAGCTGAATGGAGTCAGTTAAACTCTGTTATACGCTCTTAGTGAACTTGCCGAACGAAACTAGTATGAAAATTGTACTAAATAAGTACAAAATAAGTAGCATTAATACTACGGAGCCACCTTTACGGTGGATAATGCGGGCCGAGATTAATAAAAATATTGGAAAAATGCTCCAAGTGGACAGGAAAAAAAATTTTGCTCTTTTATCTGGGAGTCGTTTGTTAGAAAAAAATGACTAGCATGGCATAGAAAATTAAAAGTAAGGCAAATGATAGCCTTAAGAACCTAAGTTGAAGTCGAAAATCTAAGACAAGACCACTAAAAGTTGGGAAGTTAAAGTGAAAATAGTCATTGTCGCTTGTATGTCTAAAAATAAATTACTGTGTGCCATGAAGGTCAGACATATTTTTTTGCAGAATTGTCACTTTGTTTGATAACAGAATAGCCCAAGAGAAAACTGTGGCCACAAATCAAAAAGTGTGGCAATACTATACGATATAATTAATTATTGTGTGTGCAGGTTTATAATAGTGCTTTTAGCTGCAGCTGATGACAAGAGAACTTAGAAACGTTATAAGGAGCTAACAGAAGGCAGCCCTGGTAAGCAAACCTTCAGGGTACAGCCCGAGTCATTGGATAAAGGCTAACAGGTTTAAGGTGAACAGCTAAATTTTTAACTTATCAGATCCAAGCTGTAAATGAAGCCTTAACCCAAAAGGACATTAAAGCTGAAAAAAGAGAGATTACAGAGAAAAACGTTATAAAACTGTCTCAACTACTTAAAAATTCGAAAAGAATTAAAAAGCTCAAAAGTCTGAATAACCAAGCAGGCATATAGTAAGCTAACGACAATTAATGAAACAAGTGGGTTCAAAATACAACCAATATTGTAAAACAAAGATAAGAAAATGTATATAGTCGTATATGGGAAAAGTTATATAGTGTAACAAATGTAATTGAGAAAATATCTACAGTTATAAATGTATTTTGAAAACCTTTTATAAATAGGGAATTGTTGACGTAAAAAAAAATTGTAAATATAGAAATGTAAATAGCAAAGTTATGTTATGTGAACTATTGCCAAGCCTTTATATGGAGACTAATCACAGTGCTCAATTATAGTGTATAAATCTATTAGTTAGGGAAGATTTATTTTTATTTTAAATTGCAGTTAAGACCTCTCAGATAAAAGTCTTTTTTAATAGTTGTATTTAAAAGTGTATTAATGTGTATTTAAAAGGCGGGCATATTTAAAAGTTGTAAAAAGAAAAAATATTGCAGTGATTAAATAAATTATTAGGGTACATAATTATTATTTGTTTTTAACAATTAAGTTATGTATCAGCATAACTTCGGTTAATATAT
>JAQQPU010023953.1:0-12970 GCA_029168905.1 Artemia sp. Kazakhstan ARC1039 | reverse complement strand
CTAATATTTTCATAAACACCTTTCAGAACTTCAACCATTTTGAACGTAAACACGTTGTGTAACGTCCGCTACCCTTTTGTATACTAGTTGTGGTTGGTGACATGATACGTTTTCGCTTTTTCTTCGCCACTATTGTCAAGTTTTTTTCCACTAGGTGTGCTAGTCTTTTCCAAGATTGATTTAAAATCTTCTTCTTCTTCTTCTTCTTCATGTTCATGTTTTAATGGCGTTATTGTTGTTGCTGATGATGATGCATGTTTATTTAATTTTTTTAGAATTTGTCTATTGTTAATAAGAGTTTTGGGGAAGTTTAATGTATTTAGAAAGTTGTATAGATGAACGTCAAATGATAATAGTCCTTTACGATTTGTAACCATATCATAGATTAAATCAAGTAGATTATAGCTCTTGCCCTGAATTATAATCCCTTTCCCATTGCTCTCAACTTGAATATGATCTTGACCACTTTCCATGAGATAGGTTAGGAGTCGTTTACTTTGTTCACGATATGAGTGGGGCATTAGATTTCCAATTTTCAATACAATCGAATCCAATTCCTCCTTCTTTAATTGTGTTCCAGTAGCAGCAGAATCCTGAGGAGATGATTTTTTTGTGATCAATACCAGCAGAATTGACCTTCACACGATAGGGCTTATGTTTGTCCACTCAGCGAAGTGCATCTTGAAGTAAACACAGTTTTTATCATCCTCAATATTCTCATTGTCAAGGAATTTACTCAGATTGTTCTCAAAGTGTTCCACGGGTGAGAGAGCGAGTTCTATTGGAGTCAATTTATAGTGTTTTGCCATTCTCTCTAGAGAAAACTGTTTACAAGTCCTGCAATTATTGGCAGTAAAAGTGTGAAAAAGCTACCGCCCGCCTGAAGAAGTCTTTTCTTTTTAAAATTCTTTCCTTTCTTTTTAGAGGCCAATGTACGTACAATGGAACGATGTTGCTTTGCCTGTTGCTTAACTACTTCTGGCAGTTGAACATTACCCTCGATCAAATTTAAACAAAGTTCAGATATTAGATTAATGAAATAATTGTCAATACCATGTTTGAGTATGGCTTTCCTAACCGGGGGTTTTGAAGTGCTTAGAACTGAAAACAGATGTCTATTTTCATGTAGTTTCTTCAGTGTCATGATAGCAACTAATAGGTCTTTTTAGTGTTCACGGGTAGATATACTGTAATTTCATTGTCAAAAATATCTGTGACTACACGCAGATCCTCGGGTGTATTTTGATTAAGATCCAATAGGATGTAGCCGTAGGGTTTATTAGTTGCCTGATTGTATGCTGAGATCAGAAATTTGGGGGCACCTGGATAGATTTGTTTATTGAGAGTTATTAGCCAGCTAGAATCACGAACAACTCTGTAGATGATATAGTAGGTGCAGTTCAATGCAAGTGTTCGCAAACATTTGAACTGATGAAAGAGATTGTGTAGAGCCAGAGTAACGGAAATCTGTTCATGACGAGAGCGAACATTGAACAGTTGTAGCATTTTCTGGGACCATTGTTCAATAGATTCAGCCAGATCGTCAATGATCAGCCAAGAGTTTGGTTCAATAATGCTGAAAACATCAAGTCCCTTTCTGAATTGTATCTGTACCAATCCCATCGTGGCAATTGCTTTTATTTTATCGTATGACTCCTGCCAAATACTGTAACAATAGTAGATTTTTTGGCTTTTCCACAAACATTTTATCGCAATTTTTAATTATTTTAGTTAAGAGTGTTGTTTTGCCTGACATTGACGGCCCACACAGAAACGATCTGAATGGTGTTTTAAATTGATACATGTTCCCTTCAACAGTTCACCTAGACAACTAACTGTAGACTATAGCAGTCTAATGACTAAATAATTCCCCTATTACTACTCCGTTCAAGAATGAGAAGAAGAAGAAGACGAATAAAGAATCATATTTTCTTTTATTATATGCATAAAAAAGTAACAATACTTAAAAAATATTACATTGAAAAAAGCACATTACACATGAAAAAATACACTTTTTTTAATTTATTTATAATAAAAAATACAACATTTACATAGGCACAGAGAAAAAAAAAACACTTAAATAAATACACTTTTTTTGTTTATTTATTTATAGAAAAAAAAAACATTTATTAGAATAAAGCACTTGAAATAATATCACTTTTATTTACAGCATTTGGCATGGGATCCCTCCCCCCAAACCCCAGGGGCAACCGCTGCGGAGGCCGGGGCCCTGCTGCGGCGGGCCGGGAAGCACCGCGGGGCCAGGAAACGCCGCGGGAAGCACCGCAGGGCCGGAAAGCGGGGGGCCGTGGGCGTTAAATACAGGAAATTCATCTGCCTTGCACTCACACACACACTCACACACACACATTGAAAATTATTTCTGATATAGAATTAAAAAAAAACATCCATTACCCAAAAAACCCTCCCACCCAATTTATACTTTTTTTAAATGAATTTAAGTTAATTTTTCTAGACCGAGTTGTTTTCTGTACTGTATACATTCAACTCGGTCTGAAATTAAATAATGACCGTGTGGTAGTACCTTCACACCATCCTCAAGTACATAGACTTTGTCCGATATGGCCAACATGGCATTTTTCTCAACTCTAACTGTGTAGTTTTTAAATTGTAAAGAGCGAATCGCCATGACTTTCGCTCTTGGGACTAAACTACGTTCCACACAGTTTCTATGCACACTCATGTCGAAATTATTTTTTACAAAGTGTGTAGGTACCCCCTTGCAAACTTGTTTGATATCCTTGCTGTGCGTTTCCACACAGTATACCTTCGGACCAGGAAACACACCACTAGATATCAGATAGCTACCCGTTTCAGATTTTAGCATTAACAATTAATTTGGGGCCTGGCGTTTCACTAGCTCTGGGTAGAGGGATTCGTCCCAATTAGTGTAGTCCATTCGTGAGCTAATGTATTCGCCATTTTCCAAATCATTCAATAGATTTTCAGTTTTGACTTTTAACAGGAGTGAATCAGTGTCCCCGTAATACACTTGAACTTGTCCCTCAATCGGCCACTGTACTTTGCATACATTATAATAAAATGAACACATAAGTTTCTTGGATATTTCAGCTATTGCACTCCCACCTGCAATATTTTTATTTAAAACAATGTTTATTTTCTTACGATGTAGGAGCACCATATCAGAGTCTATTACTGTGAACGATGTGAAGTTTGGATCCGCAATGATTCGAGCACAATCTTTGGGGTTGGTTACAATGTCACATCGACTTCTGTTTCGTACGCTCTCGCACATTTTACCGAAAGCTGAGTTCAAAATGAGTTTATAGACTTCTTTTTCAACTATCGTTTTCGCTTGTGAATGCTTACTGACAAAGGTGTCAATAAACGTTTTCATGAAAGGCTTTTGATCAAATTGGAGGGCTCTATGAATCTTTGTGACCTTGAAACCATTGGACACCATCCATTTCAATAGCACGTGATGAACAACGATATTCTGTTTCGGGTTGAGGTCGGCAATTAGTTTTTGTTTTGAAGGTACCCAGTGCATACTCTCGTCCTCTACTAAAGATAAATTGTAGGGGCTCAGAGAGTCCCTACCCACCGGTCTATTTATGCACGGAAAAACAAAGTCTTTTACCGAGTCATGGATTTCCATGGGTATTTCACCGTCAATTTCAAAAACCATCCCTGTGCCCCATTCTCCTTGACACTGGCAATGTCAGGGAAATTCGAAGCACATGGATTGTCAAGCCATTTACAATTGCCACACGGCAAACAGTAGTGAGACATTGCCGATGGGTAAAGAGAATTCATTTCCAAAAAAAGGCGGCTGACTTTTCATCGGTGTGCTGTCCAGTCGGATCAGTTTTCATGATACGATCCCCGTGAAAAAAATACCCATCCCTCATTGATCTCTCTACAAACAGATGCTGATCCACATCGGTGATCAGACCTATTTCTTCTTTGCTGATTTTAAGTAACAAGTCCATCACCAAGTGAGGAGTGGAAAAATAATAACCTAAATCCAACCCAAATTCCCCATAGAATTTATCCGTATTTTTTCAAACAATGTCCAGAAGAGTGAGTACGTCACTGGCCAAGTATAGTTTACAGTAATCCCACCCATTTTTACATCCACCATTTGCCCAAACCCTCTTGGCAAATTCGTAGTCGCTAGTGGTGCACTCACTCTCAGTAAGAGAGTTGTAAAAAGCTTCAATGGGCGGTAGTGACACCCCATCTAGCCTCGAGCCAGAGTTGTAATAATCATATGAATATATACCCTTACACGTTAATAAATCATACATTTCATCATCGGGGAAGCGCTGTTTGAGGAGGGGGAAGCTATCAAAATTGTCACTTTTTTTACCTGAATCAATTGACTTAAAGATTTGGGGAAGAAGCTGAAAGAGTCTAAAAAACGGATTTTATTCAGGCACGTGTTACCCTTGTCAACCTGTTTTTCACTTGAATTCTAGCAGCAGTAGCTTCTCCGATGATTTGGGTATGATATTATATGAAAAAGAACCATCTATCCATTCGTCATCTACAACTCCACCCTTGGCAATGCGGGCCAACACCGGTAGAACAAAATTTAAGTCGTAATTGGAATTGTGTATAAAAACAGGTGCAAAATATTGTTGTCTAACGTTTAAATTGCATGACTTATGGGCTACCCCTCTAAAGTTACTCCCTCCCGATGTAATTTCTTGCCACAAATGAACATGGTCGATCACCTCCTCCTCCCTCCATTCCCGACACCATCATCAAATTCCCCTTTGCAAACCCAACACATTTTACGATTTTTAATGGCCACTATGTCATCTCGTGATAGGAGCATAGGATAGTTTGTATAACGAAGGCGCGAAATTGCACCGTTCGCTGTTTTGATTAGACTGACCAATGCTTAGCGCATGCAGTCTTCACCGTCAACCAACTTCTCAACTACATCCAGCACTTGTATGGTATTATTGGAATCTCGTTGCGCATGAGCTTAAGAGACCCATATGGCTTCATGTATTTTAACACGATTTGAATTTGACGGATCGCACACGTCTGTCAGTTTAGCTTCGCAGTCCAAAGCGATCTTATTGCTCTGCAGGAGCGTGTTTTGGAAATTTTTAAAACGTAAGATCGCTCTATCTCCACTTACCGTCTCCACAGCCTGGTATCCATGACGTTTACAGTGTTTCATGTGATGCTTTAACTTTAAATCAGTCCAAAATCTTGAGAGACATGTTGGACAGTAATAACGTACATTCCGATTTTTACCCTCACTTAGAACCCTAGTAATATCCGTAATTGGATTAAATTGACCAATTAAATCAGGGTCTGTGGGTGGAGTGTATAGAAGCCACACCCAATGTTCTACTGATTCAATTGAAGGAGCCCGCACTGGAAATAATACACCCTTCTTATCGGAACGCTGGCCCTCCTCAAATTCTGTTTCATACTGTAACACCGTGACACCAATCTTTAAATGTGCATTAGCCCGCTCAAAAATATCAATTCCTTTTAGTGTCACGGGAAATTGACCATTTAAACAATTAAAATCTACTTTGAGGAGCTTTGAACCCTCCCTACCATTAACTGCCATTTCATTCAACTTTTTCTTAGATGAATCTTTTCGAAGTGATCCGTATGCTGCAATTAAAAATGCATACTTGAAACACTGCAGCCTCGTATCGAAACAGATTCGTTGCATCCCCCTACACCCCTCTAAATCTGAATGATATTTTAATTCAATTGCCCTCCCTCCCCCATGCCCAACTCTTACAATAAAATCCTTTTTAAACTTACATATATTCACATTTAAACTTTCAATAAATAAAACCACAGATCCACTACCCCCCTCTTTATAATTTTCCCACTTACTTTAAATACTATTAACCCAATTTAGAAAAACCTCCCCATAATTTGATAAATGCGGGCGAATTGCCAACATCTCTGTGTGCAAGTATTTTGAATACAGCTCGCTCGCATTTTCATTTAAAAAAATATTTTTAGTGCTATTGATGCTTTTAAATTGACCCCCATCCCCACGCCCCCATCTGTTGTTCAAAAATGGCTCGAATCTTATTAGTATATGAAAGTGTAATGGCCAAGGGATCTGTTATTATATCCCCCGACACTAGAGAGTTGAAGGGGTCACTGAATTGGGCGCTGTAGACCTTTGTGTGGTGCAAGACAGAGTTGGAAAGAAAAAATCTAGAAGAGGGGATACTGGTGTTGTTGTTGTATTACTGCTCGTACTAGCTATATCATTAAGCGGAATGGTGGGGGATGACACAGAATTGTCAGTAACACCACCCCCAGTCTGTTCAATTACATTGGTTGGAGATGGCATAAGGTCTCCTAAGCCTGATAGCACATATTCCAAGCTGTTTGGGGATAATTGATCGAGCCAGCCTGTATTGTCCTGTGACATAATTTCTTTATGAGGACCCGGTTCAGTTGCACTAGTAACATCTCCTAAATACTCAAGCATAAATATATCTGCCCACTCTGGATCCTCAAGCATGTCAATATCACAAGCTAAGTCGTCTAGGCAAGCCATATCCCCAAAAACATCATTAAGAAAACCTCTATGCCATTCCATATTCTCTAGAACTAATGAAGGTTCGTCACTGAACTCCGTTGGTGGTGATAGAATTGGTCCAGTAAATGCTGATGTCTCATCACTCAATGGCGGTGCTATATCATTAATCTATAGAAAAAGGGTTTTATTTTCTATGTGAAATAAGCATTATTTCATAAAGTTGAAAAATCATGTTCATTTTTTTTCCATACCACCCATAAAACTCAATTCCTCCTAGAATTATTTAAACTAAATACTTTTTGCTTAAAGCATTATTTACAGAACAAATGCATAATAAATTACAAATTTTGTTAGTAACATAGACACAAACAGACCATAAAATAGTGAAAATCATTACGTTGTTATTGAATTTGCAATATTCATTGTACTATCTCCATGAATTATCGGTTAGACGGAAAAATAAGCGGCGCATGCACCACTCACACACACACACACATACAACAATCATTACGTCGTTATTGATTTTGCACTATCTCAATAAATTATCGAGTAGATGCGGCGCATGCACCGCTCACACAGACACACACACACACACAACAGTCATTACGTCGTTATTGAATTTGCACTATTCATTATACTATCTCAATGAATTATCGAGTAGATGCGGCGCATGTACCGCTCACACACACACACACAAACACACAACAAAATAATGAAAATCATTACGCCGTTGTTGAATTTGCAATATTCATTATACTATCTCCATGCATTATCGGGTAAACAGAAAAAATAAGCGGCGCATACACCGCTCACACACACTCCTTCAAATTGACTTGGGAAAAAGAATCATTAGCGAGAAATAATATTGGAAAACTCACATTTAAATTTGCAGCTTGCATGTCGAGAGCTGTAGGGGCCGCATCATTCTCGCCTTGCATTGGTCTTGAAGGGCCCGGCAATGCTTGATAGGGGGTGACCTCACAATCTTGTGCAGCAGCAGTAACGTTATGAGAAAGCATCCATTCCCTCTTGAATTTTCTACCTGGTTGCATAGTTGTCTGTATAGAGCTGACACAGGCATGAGAGGGTCCCGGCTGATCCAGAGAACTTGTAATAGAGCTAGCTTATCTGATGATGGATGGTCTTGCAGCTTGCATCGATGTGGTATCACCCCATCTTGGTCTCTTTTCGGGGGGAGAGTGATTGTAGGAATCTTCATCCTCCTTTAAAAAGAAGAAAAATTTAGTAAGGAAAATAACCTCCCTTTTACAGATAAATTGTCCTCTAAAGTTTATTCTGATGTTTGTAGTGCTTTAACTATTAGCACTTTAGAAATATTTAAAAAGAAAAGCTTTTAAAGTAAAATTTTGGAAAATTTTTAGTTTGGGGGGAAGGAGGATTTCAAAAACATCTCCCCATAATATAATTTGACCTATAAAGTCAATTCTGATATTTCTAGCACTCTATATCTATTAGCACTTTAGAAATAATTAAAAAGGCTTCTAAAATAAAATTTTGAGTTTGGGGGGAAGGGGGATTTCAAAAACATCTTGAAATAAAATAATTTGCCTTATAAAGTCAATTCCGAGTTTAGTGTACGGTAACGCTAGACCGTATTTTAAATTGATGACATTGTTCAAACATCACTCACATGTCACATTTCAAAGGCTTCATTCTCGCCTAATTGACCACAACAAGAATCTATTTTCTCAAGGAAATTATTGGCACTATGCTTTGGCATGTGGTAATAATAATTCTAGATAATGAACATATAAAAGGTGTTTGGAAATTGTCACTCTCGCTAACATGATAAGACACAGATGCCTTTAGGTTGATCGGAAAAAGACGAAATATCTTAAACACACACACAATTGGGAAAAGCCACATTTTGAACGAGATATGTAAAAGCACAGAATTATGCTCCTAACAAAACAATGGGGGAGGGGTTTTGTTTTGCATAATAGAAAAAAGCATACTTAGCGTTTTCTATCGAATATACTCATCATATTTTAAGGTTTTGTATTGTTGGACGGGAGAGGGCTAAGTTACCCTGAAATTTAAATTTACTGGTAAAATACCATTTATCTGGAAATAAATTCAGTAAACTTTACTCACATTGAAAATAGAAATATCCATTGTGTCAAAGTTAATAAAATTCAGTGTACTATGCTCGATTTCTTAAAACATAATGGAAATTAAATTGTAGTGCATGAACATTTTATACGATATTTCAAGGACGAATAAAAACGGATGTTACCTCGAAAAACCACTATGGTTGAGTTACATAATTTCGTGCATGCCCCCAAAACATGTTTGACTACTTTATAACATACCAGTTTTTTAAGAATGTACACGTGAACTCATGACGTACATTCATTGTGCAATTGACAACAATAACAGAAAAAAACCTGTCTGCTTAAATTATATTATTACGACCAATACTCTCAAAACATGTTTGACTACATTATACCTTGCCAAGTTTGAAAAAAACCTCGACTTTAGTTTCATAACATGCATTATAGTGTGCTAACTTTTAAAATATTCACGCGTGAGTTTAATGTCTCAGGCATGGGTTTTTCTTGCGCAATTCCAATGTATATTTTTATGTAGGTTTTCAATCTATTACACTTTTGACCATATTCTTGTAGGGTTGAATTTAGGGTTGAAAGCTTTATATAACTTACTACTGGGGAAGTTGGCCGAGTAAAAACAGCTTTTTGTTCATCGAAAACAAACGTTCCTGAAAAACATGTATTGTTTTGTGAAGTATGGATGATGAACTTCATGTTATGAAAGTTTTTCGTAGCTGTCAAGGTTGTTTTCAGTAATTTATATAACTGTCTTATCTCCCCTAGATCGGTGATAATTAGAAACTACATTTAAATAAGTTTTCAACTGAAACTTAGGAGTGCCATTAAAACTTAAAACGAACATACATTATTCTGTATAAATAAAAAATATCATGGAACGTTGTTTCTACATTAAATTTTAATCAAAAAAAGAACAAAGATTAATTTTTAAAAAACAAGTTTTTTCGAGGGAAGTAAGAGCGAAGTTGAAACTTAAAATGAACAAAAATTATTACTTCTCAGCCTATCTAACATATATTAATAAAACTAGTACAAATTAATCAGCTAATTATGTTTCCCTATGCTTTTAGGATTATACAATACTAGCGCTTTACTGAAAACACAAAATAATATAGGAGTTTTGGTACAGTAAAAGCACAGCAATTAAGGTCACTTTTTATAGAATCAAAATATTATCAATACATTTTAGGATCAATTCCTTTTAAGATAAAGCAGCAATCCATTTTAGGATTTAACTTTTTTTATGTTTAATTTGGTATCACTTTTACACAATGGCTCAGTTCAATTACTGGCTCTCGTTTTGGTGCTGAAAAGGACAATCTGTTATGATTAGTTTGTACACAAGTTTGAAGTAAGGTTATCTTGATAGTATTAGAACTATAGGCTAGCTTTAGAATTTGTATCATAGCTTAAAATTCCCTCTTGTATAGAGAGAAATAATCGGATTTACAAAGTTCATATTATTTCTTATTTGATCTCCATTTCAAGAGATACTAAAGCATATTTCTTACAATTTAAGACTGTATATTGCCCACTATTGGTATTATAGCTGGTGAGAGCAAAATTCTGCTTGATAAATCAATCCAATATTTCTGTATGCTGTTCAATTACTTCGCAGTTATTAAAAAATATTTAGTTTTATGCTTATGTTTTTAAGATAATTTAATTGTATAATGAAAGTTACCAATGTCAAAACTGGTGCAAGACTATGGAAAGCTTTATAGATTCATTTAGTGTTGTCAGACTACATACTCACTTTTGACTCTTAAATGAATAATCCTGTTTTTTATACTTGACTTTCGTGTTTTCAGTAAAGCGCTAGTATTATATAATCCTAAGAGCATAAGGAAACACAATTAATGGATTTATTTGTACTAGTTTCATTAATATGTGTTAGATAGACTGTGAAGTAATAATTTTTGTTCGTTTTGATTTTCAACTTTACTCTTTACTTCCCTCGGAAAAACTTTGTTTTTTTTTAAATTAATCCTTATTAAAGTTAGTATTTTTCTGTCAGTTTTGTTCTTTGTTTGAATATTTTAGGATAAATTGAAGAGGAAATACTAACGAAGAGTTCTAAAATGACAGGATTAGCCATTATAAACGTTCACCGAAATATTGAGCTAGACATCGACGGTGTAATAAATAGATATGGTGGGAGTAGAAAGGGAAAATAGATTTTTTCTTATAAAATTGTGACTTCTCTAATTTAAGCAAAATATATGAAACTTTTAAAAGTGGAAATATACGTTGAATTGTTATGAAAAGTGAAATTTTGATTAGTAAATTTTTGGGATTTTGTCAAAGATGACCTGTTTATTAAAACATTACTTTTAAAAAGAAATAGCGATTAGTTAATGTTTTATTGCCTGTAGTTGAAACCCTCCTTTTAAATGTTTTCTGTGTTTTTCTATCTCTTTGTTGAGTAGAGGGGGGTCTTATACTCGTGTCAGTACACCATATATGGGCATAGAACCACGTGGTTTATGGTTTTTGTCAGTGAGAATGAAAAAACAGGAACTTTGTCACATTTATGTCTGTTTTCTTGGATGTTTATGTGTGTTGGTCGATTTATTTGATGTTTTTCATGGATGGTTATGGATGATTTATGGTTTTTGTCAGTGAGAATGAAAAAACAGTATTTTTCTCACTTGAAAAACAGGAATTTTGTCACATTTATGTCTGTTTTCATGGATGGTTATGTGTGTTGGTCGATTTATTTGATGTTTTTCATGGATGGTTATGGATTATTTATGGTTTTTGTCAGTGAGAATGAAAAAACAGCATTTTTCTCACTTGAAAAACAGGAATTTTCTCACTTTTATGGACGTTTTTATGGTTTTTGTCAGTGAGAATGAAAAAAAAGGAACTTTCTCACATTTATGTCTGTTTTATGGATTTTGTCAGTGAGAATGGAAAAACAGGAACTTTCTCACTTTCATGGATTATTGAGTCATTAATCAAATTGTCTCCGGGGAAGTTAATTAATGTCTGACAGATGACATCAAGTTAATTGATGTCTTTGATGCATTTCCAAAGAGAATTGTCTCCGGGGCAAAGTTTAGATCACACTTGACGGATGATGTCATGATTGATTGATTGACATGAAAGGGGAATTAATTTGTTGTTTCTAAAGAGAATTCTTTCCGAGATAATGTTTAGATCTTAGCGATGAATTGTTTTAGCGCGGGAATCAGGTTTCCAAATAATTTGAAATGCGTCAGCGCAGAGATGCCAAAACAAAAGGAACACGCTGAAATTACGTTTAGGAATTATTTGGGTGAAACTGTTTTAACCATTTTAGGGAATTATTTCAGCATTTTAAAAGATTATTTAAAAGATGATTTTAGAAGAGAATTTGAGGGTAAAACTCTGTGGTCGTTATAATACACAAGCTGTATTTTAACAGTGTCGTGAGGTCCCCTACCACAACCCCAAAGGGTTCCGATCCCCCCACCCCAACCCCGAAGGAAACCCCTGGTACTCAAAGGTTCTCCGGGCTCCCAAAGGGCCCCCGGCACCCCAAAGGCTTCCAATCCCTCTACCCAACCCCAAAGGGCTCCGATCCCCCCACCCCAACCCCAAAGGGTTCTGATCCTACTAACCCAACCCCAAAGGGTTCCAATCCCCCTACCCCAACCCCGAAGGAAGCCCCCGGTCCTCAAGGGTCCTCCCAAGCTCCCAAAGGGCCCCCGAACCCCCCAAGGCCCTCCCCCGGTCCCCAAAGGTCCAACGGGCTCCCAAAGGACCAATCGGCACTCAAGGGCCCCCAGTCCCCAAAAGGCCCTCCCCGGACCCCAAAGGCCATCCCCCGGTCCTCAAAGGTCCCACAGGCTCCCAAGGGCCCCCAGACCCCTAAAGGCCCTCCTCGGGCCCCCAAAGGCCCTCACCCGGTCCCCAAAGGACCCCCGGGCTCCCAAAGGACCACCTGGCCCTCAAGGGCCCCCGGATCCCCAAACGCCCTCCCCGGGTTCCCCAAAGAGTCCCCTCTCCATTTTTTAATACTTTTTTATGGCTTTATTATATCTTTTCAGAACAAGTTCCTTTCATAATGTCATTTCTAAACCCATTTTCCGACTTGAAGTACCAATTCCTTCACCCAAAACTATACTATACAGATTTGGATACCTCAACACCAAGAAATATTTTTCAAAGTCATTTCAGAGCAAGTTCCTTTCTTAATTTCCCTCCTAAACCCATTTTCCAACTTGAAGTATCCATCCTTTTCACACACAACATTACTTTACAGCTCTTGAAGGCCACAACACCAAGCAATACTTTTCAATGCATTTCACAACAAGTTCTTTTCTTAATGTCCCTCCTAAACCCATTTTACAAGTTGAAGTTCCCATCCTTT